>JAQFVV010014005.1:0-57511 GCA_028023455.1 Epiperipatus broadwayi
TCTAACAAGTTATCTAAGATCTGGATTATAAATTGAAAAATATTTAATTAAATTCCTGAGTTTAGTGAGTCTTTAGTTGAGAGATTCCGATAATGGAAAGGCATATAAATACTCTGTATTTCCAACAAGGAATAGGAGAGCCATATTGTTAAAGAAAGACAGCTATATTGTTAGTGAGAATTGCAGCCAGTCTTCACAATTGTTAATGTTTAACATGTCCGGCTAAGCGGGCACCTTGTTGCTGTTACTCCGCAGGAGAAACGAGAATTTCTCTCGTCAAAATGCCTAAACCACCATCATGCCGATAGAAAAGGCAGGCCTAACATAATGGAAAGATGATCGCCGCCCAGTCAAACTAAACCAAACCAACAGCCAGAACTTGCAGATAAATCATACCGGTACTGTTTTATTTTTCAAACACAGAGCTCTGTGTAATTCTGTGTAATTCTTTATGTAAATATATCTATATAAGTTAGCTAACTTTCTTTTTAAAATAATGATAAAACTAATATGTACCCAAAACTTAAATCCATTTAATTAATATTTTAAATATGTCAATTGCTATCCAAAATTTCATGTTGTTAAAGTTTAAATAATCTGAGTAATTTATATTTTCCTTTCATTTAAAGTACATTATAAGTTGTCCCTAATTTAGGGTTATATCTCTGCGGTTGTGTCTATATTTCTTTGCTTATTTTAAATGCTTATTACATATTTTATATGCCAAAATTTAGGGAAACAGTGAGCACTTAATTTCATGTATGTTTTAAAAGAAGATATTGTTTGAAAATCTTCACGTAATTTGTTTATAGCATCAACTTTCTACGCTGTTTCGAAATCCTATTTTTTTTCTATTATTTAAATGAGTTAATATGTGAAATGTGGCTCTTTTATATAATCAACCCTTTTAAAAAAAACTTAACTTGATAAGTTTATTTAGAATTAAATTTAGCCTTGATCATATAAGTATATTTGACATTTAAGTTCTTAAGTCCATAGAGAAATATACTTTTCCTCGCTTAAATATTTGTTATCTATAAGTAACTTAATAGATCGAACATGTCAAAGTACAGATGTAATAATATCCCCTTTTGTAGCATAGACATTTATTATCAGGCTACGCAAGGGTTGGTCCCAATTTGATAGAGCTAATATGCTATTAACTCGTATTTCATGGTATGAAATATACTATTTCTTTGCGTGGCGGATGTGATATTATTTTATAAAAATATTCTCGTTTTGCTGCTATACGTAATATACGTATCTTAAGATGGAGCCACGGCGTTGCCAGCACATCTTCTTTTATAGGGTAGAGCAGTAGCGGAAGCCTGAGCCAAGGCCAGGTTAGCATTAGTCCCCAGCCATTCCTGAACACCATGCTCCTTTTCACGCAGCATTGCGATCGGTTACAGGGTACCGGTGTTTGTCGCAAGAACCTGAGTTATTTCATTCATCCATGAACACGACTTTTTTCCTATTATTGTTTACCTGTGCCATAGCGCATTGGGTAAAATCTTATGCAGTCAACTCTCCCACCTTAACATAACGCTTTCAGCATTCTGGAAATTTTCTCTCGAAAGACCATGTTCGATCGATCATTACTTGAGCTGGTTTATCGCTCATTATTAAATTATATTGTATATTATTTTAGTAAATGAATTCATGATCAAAGTTCAATATAATTATTTATATAACAGCCACCAATGTAATGAGGATTTGGCTTATCGAGATTTATAGACATAACGTAGTGATTAATTATGTATCAATTGTAAACAATTCCTAAGATGGGCACATGTTAAATCTGGATCTATGAAATTTAATGATTACTTATGTAAAGTGATTTTGAATTACCAAATGTTTGTACATTCTATGCTGAATGCTATTGTAAATAAGTGATATATATAGATATGAGTTGTAAATAAATATATAATTAATTTAATGTATTTCGTTCTCTGTTTCGTTATTGATCTAATTCAATCCAAGTCTAATTATCATTTATAGCCTATATATGTGAAAACTATGCATTAAGTTAAATTAGATTTAGTGATATTTTAGTCAATTAAGAACCTCTCTTTTATCAGAGTCTCATTGCTTCTCCGTGACCTATGTCAGCCGTGTGGAAAGAGGTATACTACGTGTAATTTCAAGGTGGTCATTCGTAGGGTCTTGAGTCTTGGAATCCTGGCTTACAAGTTGAAGTGTGGTCGGACTCAGGATGTCACAGTCCTAGTCTGGTCAGCTTCGGTCTCTTTTGCTTGGATTCTGAATTCTGTTACGCGAATGTACAAACTTGACTGTTACAATATATATATATATGCATTATAGGATTTAAACCTGCACATCAGTCATAGTTGACTACATTATTTTATTACACCAATAAATGTGGAATTATTATCTATATTATTATAGATGTGACTGTAATAATTGACAGATAAATCTCATTCATCATATTATACCCCTAAGAATAATTCATATGAAAAAAATAATAATAACTCAATTTTCTCTCTTTTTTATAAATTCAATGGAATAAAAATTACAAAAAAGTAAAAAGGGGAAAAAAAATTATGGCGGAAATGATTCAGTATTAATAAATTTAATGGTGAATTATTTTTGTCAAAATAAAAATATAATTAAGACTTGTCCCTGTGTCCCATTTGCCTGACTTTTCATTGATTGCTTTTGTCTATTTTTCTTAGCGATATATATATATTGTATTCACCTAAACGGATTCCTTTCTACCATTTTTTAGCGGCATTTGACTTTGTTCTGCTCTCTTTTAACTGTATCTGCCACATCCGACCTGTCATGTTCATTTTCCTCAGCATCCTAAAGTATGTGTGTAAAATTTATATCCATCCATAGTAAAATGGGCAATATGCTTGAAGCTTATTTGCACATCCTGAACTACACTATGAGAATTGAAATATTCTATAAATAAAAAAAGTGTAGATAAAATTAAAAGATGAGAGTAGGGCCAGGAGATTTGCAAACTTTGGAAACATAAAAAAAAAACATCATCCGAATGGTCATTACATATCATTTGAATTATCTTTCGTACATATATTTCGCTTTGCAAGATTGTTTAAAACTAAGATAACGATACCATATTAAAATTTGTTCTATCAAAAACAATCTAGATCTATGCAATTTAATAAGATGAACATTAGTAAAGAAAATTGAGTTTCTTGAAGTACATTTGCACTAACTTTTGTAATCGATCTCCGTTTTTGGAATTTTACTGAATTTCCTAATTGAAAAAATCATCCAAAAGAGAGTATATGCGAAACTTGAAATGTTCCATTAGCCGACTGTATACTTTTAATTTTGCCAGCAAAACACTCTTAATAACATTGGAATTCACATTAATAAATTTTTGTGCTTTTATAATTTGATATTTTTAAGCAGAAGTTCATCAAGAAACCTGATTTCGATGTGATGCCATTAGTTTTACACACTAAGTATATAACTTGTAAGATAGACTACATGCATTCTATCATTTGTTTACTTTTGTCCAAATATATAGAAACATTTTAAGAAAACAAATAGTAATTAATTTATTAAATCTTTGGATACAGTAAATTATATAAAAACAAAAACATTTAGATATGGTCAAAATAGCCTTAAATTCTTTAAAAAACATTGCATTACTGTTAACTTGATACATTTGTATTACAAATTCATATCCATTGCGGAATGAAGACTCTCCAAGGTTTAGTCTAGGTTTTCCTATCCATAGTCTTTTTTCTCCACATCACATTAGCAAACTTTTTTTTATTTATCTCAGACATTATCTTGATCTCTCTCTAAAACTTTCAAATTATATTGAAATCCTCTTTTTTTTTTCCTCATGTGTCATAGCATCAGCCAGGACGCGAACCCGCTAACCCGGGACAACTGCATGTAAAGCAGCCGTCGCTGACCTCTCGACCATCAATGCTTGAAATCTTCTTTGAGACTTTACTTATCGTAATTATAATTTTTTCAAAAATATCTCCATGCCAACCATATTTCAGTCTTTTAATTTTTTCAACCATATTAATGATATATGTATGTTGTTGATGTATTTGCTTTAATCTCTTTTTAATATTCTAACACAAATGTTTCTTACTTCCTAAAGTTGTCTGAAGTCTCTTTACTGCTAATTTGTTAAGTTTGCAATTCTTAGATTAGTAATGAAAAATAAGCAAAACACATTTATGAAAGCTTCCCTATTCTAATACATGGGCTTATTTTCTTTTAATATTTATTTTAATTAAAAACACTACATTTATGCTTAATTATATGATGAATTTTATCCATTACGTTTCATTTATATTAATAATCAGAACAATATACTTGTAATTCTTAAACTTCTTCCGTTTCATTACATCTCTCTTTATTTTCTTTTTTCTAAGAAAATACGTTGAACATAACTTCAGCTTTTTTAGTATTTTTTTTTTTTACTTACTTTCTTAGATAACTTTTAGAATCTTTCTTAAAACTATAAATTATTATTTGCCAAAACAATCGCATCAACTCTAAAATTTAGATGAGTTAAATAAGACCACGAATTTTCAATCTCATAGCTTCTTAAGTCAATTCACAATATACTGTACTTCTTGTAAAATTGCTGTGAAAGTTTGGGAAATATGGCATCACCTTGATATACAACCTTCTAGCTGTTAGTTATCTTAGCCTCATTATGTAATCTAATCTCTGATATTACATTTTGAAAAATATTCTTCGCAATAAGAAAAAAATGGCTCCCATATATAGATAATTCAAAGTTTAAGTTACCGTAAAAATTGCTTATAGAATCCAATACTTTCTCATAAAATCTACAAATTCAAATCTAGATATATATTTTTTGGTTTTTTTTGTAACCTTCCTCAACTTTTGGATATAATCCGCTGAGCTAAAATTGCTTTGAAATATAGTTTCTTATTTTGGTTGGTTGGTATACTTTTTCAGATATTCTTTATTAACTTTTTAAATATCAATATTGTCCCTGTATTCTTGTAATTAGTTGATATATCTTCACCTTGTAGACAGTTGATGTATAACATCGCCAACAATTTTTCTATTTCTACACCCATGTCTTCAATCTCCTCATAATGATTCTGCCATTTGCTGGTACTTTTCCTTCTTCATAGATTAAATGGCAAATTTCATATCTTCTTTTGGAATGCTTGACAATTCAGAGCACGCACTGATTGTAGCAATTGCATCGCTTTTTTGTTTTTTATTGTTATATAATACTTCATAGAAATCTTCTATACATCCACGATATCTCTTTTTTTAAATAACAGTTCCATTTTTTCTTCTTCTTGCTGAAACAATGCTTTTTTGATAAGGCATTATTTATATTTTGAGATTTTAGCTTTTCTTTCCAATTAATTCACTGTTATATTAAGATGTGATATGTTGGACTATTTCCATCATTTATGAGTGAATGTTGAATATATAAAAAATTTTAAACTTTCCAAATACAAACAACTTGTTAGTAATGACACACAAATAGATAATACAGGTAGGTATAATTACTAACCTGTATTGTCTATTTGTGTGTTCTACTAACAAGTTGTTTATATTTGGAAAATTTAAATAAAGTTTAAAATTTTCCATACATTCAACATTAACTCATAAATGATGGAAATAGTCCAACATATCACATCTTATAATATACCATCATTACAAACCTTCAGACAATCACTGTTATATTGTTTAATATCGTTATTAAATCTTTTTCTATTATTTTACAGAATTCCAATATTCAATTCATCTTAAGGAGTCACATGCTTTCTTTTCGTCATATGTGTGTTTTTTTTCACAAAAAAGTTTAGTTCTATATTACTGATTTCTTGTACCAGTTATTTTGTAGCATTTCGTAATGAAGTATTACTTTCTTATTGATTGCAGTTGATTTTGAACCCCCTTCAAAGTCTGTTTTATTTTAAATCAATTTACAATTTCTAATTAAAATTTATTGATCTGGTACTAAATATTACGAAATATCAATATTTAATATTGTTTTTCTTAATTGCTCTTGTCTCTAGTTTTATATCAACATGCATCTTACAACATACTAATCAAAAATGATCGTATATTGAATCTATCCAAAATATTAATTTTAAAATACAATATTTTCTATTATTCAAAATATAATTTGATTCATTTACATGCTTTCATATTCATTTCCTGTAGCATTTTTTTCAAAAAAAGAAGTCTTAATTGTCCTACCCCCCCCCCCCCAGTAATTTCACAAGTCTGAGTCCTCTCTTATTGCTGTTGTATAATCAAATTTATCCCAAACAATGCCAGCTTGCAATCGTTTTCTGATTCCAGCCTCTAGATTTTTCCATGTGTTTCAAAATATTGTTTAGTGTGAGCAAAAACATTTTATATATCTAATTAAAATTCTCTTCTTTTTAATTACAATGAGAACTTGTTAGGCCATAAATCTGAATTATCCTCATTAGATATATTCTATTTATCACATGATCACTATCTCATACTAGCACATAATTGTTATTAAACAATTAGTCTGGAGATATTGGATGAGTAGGCACTAGATAGGGATTTTACGCACAAGCCTTTTGGCATCCATTGATTGCTCTTGTTAGCACAAGATGGCACTACGATATGGAGAGTTTTGCTTTGTTTTGAATTGTTATATTCTATTTAATTGAATAAGTAATCTTGGCGGCGCTCTATCTGCTATAATATTGATTTTCATAATATTTTTCATTTATTATTTATAATAATTCTATTCTAGTTGTGATTCCAATATTTGGGTCTTCTTTTACAAATAATTTTTCTTTTTGCTTTTCCTAAGTTCAAAAAGTACAACTATTTTCTGTTTAATATTACATAGTCCTTATTCCGTTTAGTAATCTTTCTTCAATTGAAAGTAATTTATAGTTGTTGCTACAAATAAATAATTTTCATCAAGTATAGCAGGTTAAGTCCAAAAGCAGGACATTTTTTAGCATCTTCTTTTTTCACAGTTAAACGCTGTCTTAGTTGATGATTATACAGCCTCCTGACCTTAATTTAGTTTTGACAGTCACAATTGTAAATATCTTGGTAAAGGATCATTCTCAGACATACACCTGACCTTCTTGAAGACTCAATTAATGTTTAATTAAAAAATACAAGTTAACTGAGAAGTGTCATGATGGGTTTTGATTTTAAGCTCAGATAAAACAAACTACTAAACTCATCATACTGGATTATGCATGTTTTTGAGGAGTCTATCCATCTTCATTTATCATACAAATAACCACATAATAGTAACAGCTGCAATGTCAACAACATATGAAGCTTACATTAGAATTTTCATTGTTCGGTTATATATATATATATATAAGATATTTTGCGGGTTAATTGCTCTATTTAAAAGAGTTTGGCTACAGAAACTATGTGAGTTGGGTGATGATGAGAATGTAAATATCTGTCCGTGTGTGTATTCTTTCTGTAAATCGAAAAAGATAAACTATTTGGTGTTCTGGTGACTAGAACATCAAAAAAAAAAAGAGTTTTCCATCAGACTATGTCTCCATTGTAAATTTAATATGAGGATGCATATTATTTAAATGTAAAAAAAAAATCATCTAATTTATTTTTTCCATGTTGCCATATGAAAAAAGTGTCATCTATCTATCTGAGCCAAATGAGAGGTTTTAAAGATGATGATTGTAAGGCACGAGTTTCTATATTTTTTCATGAATAAATCAGCTATTACTCCTGAGATAGGTGAGCCCATAGGAGTACCAAAAACTTGTCTGTAATGCTGTCCATTGTATACAAAATATGTGTTTAAAAGACAATGTTTAATCAAAGCAATAATATGGACTGGTAAATTGCATTGTTGTGAAATTATATTTAATGCTTATCAATTGGAATGTTTGTAAACAAAGATACGATATTAAAACTGACCAGAATGTCGTTAGCATTAATTTAAAAATTTTTTAAAACAGAAATAGAATGAAAAGAGTTTTTAATATATGATTTAATAGATGAGCTTGTAGGTTTAATAAAATCCGATAAATATCTAGCTAAAATATGAGTTGGAGATCTTATTGCGCTTACTATTGGACGAGGGGGGGGGGGTATCTGGTTTGTGAATTAACACGGACGAAACCGCAAAATGTCTTTTATATATGCAACCCGTGAACATCTTCGTATCAACATATATATATATTGTAGCTATAACAAATGTGATGCAGATCAAATTGGTTATACAGTAATGTTGTAGAGAGTAAAAAAATAGTTTAATGAATAATTATGGGAGCTGATTAATAACTATATAATCTGCCATTTGAGTGAGTGAGTGTGTGGAGGGGGTTGGAGGAGGTGGAAGTGAGTGTTATTTGAGAAATAAAAAGTAAATTGCCTAAAGGTTGAAAAAAAAAAATCATGCACATTATTAAAAATGATTAAATATTATTCTATAATATATAAGAAACAATGAAATGACAATAATACTGTAAAGGAAGAATGCTTTTGAAAAGTGAAAGAATTGCTTAGTTTTTCTAAATTTGAATCGGTTCTAGTTCGCCTTTCCTGAACTGAGCTTTAAATAAAATTCCCTATATTTCTCAATTTTGGAATTGATAATGTTTTAGAAATTATAATTAAAAATTTAAAAGTTGGCAATGAATTTTCATTTTCTCTATCCTAGGAAATATAAATAGAGAGAGAGAAATGTGTACCCACAACATGTTTTTAAGAGAGTAAATATGATGGTTTTCAAAAAATAAATTTTAATGATACAAAGTTATATATGGCCTGGCTGTTGAAGTATATGTTGTTTGAAAATCATATTGTTTGAACAATGTCAATTAGGTATAAGTAGGTCAAAAACAAGCAAATAGACATATTTTTACCATCATTCTAATTCTAGGAGCCCAGCAATTCATTCCATATTGCTTTGTTGGAGTGCAGTCTACTATTAAAGCTGTGTTGCTGTGATCCATACTGAAGGGGAAAACAACTTTGCCTTATTTACTGACTATTTTTTTTCAAGTGTCATAGCATCGGCTGGGATGCGAACCCGCAACCCGGGCAACTACTTGTAAGGCAGTCATGCTGACCTCTCGACTACCAATGCAAGACTATTTTTAAAGTATTTTTCAACATTCCAGTTACAACAGTCAGTATAATGATTTTATTTAGAAGAAATCCCACATGCTATTGTTATGTAAACAATAAACAAGTATATAAATGAATGAAGTTTGAGATATATCTTAACATCTTTTTCTTATGAAATCTTCTCTTTCAAACATATATTACATACAAAGTATTAATTATCACTTTATTAAGAAACTGAATTTTAGTAAGCTTTGCACCCACATTTTCTTATAATTACTTATGCAAATTTGTTAATATAAGTGATTGTTTTGTTTAGGCATATATAAAATCATTAGAAAATGATGATGACTATCTTTTGCCAAATGTTGACTTAGACAGCAAACAACTATTCTTTGTGTCGTATGCAACAGTAAGTATGATTTTTTTTATTTATAACATTTTAAATAATCAAGAATTGACAAAAGAAAATTATCATTAGAGCTTTATTTTAGATTCTTATAAAATTATATATACTGTATATACATATTTATTAGTCTACTTTCAAAACAGGTTATATTTGTCTGCTTTAATATAGTTTATTAAAACTTCTAAAGATGTAAAAAATATCAATCTGCTCAAGTTCAAGTAAATTCAAGTGTCATTTTTTGTCTACATTAAGATCTTGAGCTAAAATAAAAATAAAATCTATCTTTTGTTTAAAAAAGTTGCTTTGGCAATTGATTTTAAATTCACGTGATTTAAATTTGTAAACAATTTAGATTTGTTCAAAATCAGGTGTACTATCTAAATAATAATGAATAGGAATAAGATTTGAATGTTTTAAAAATGACTATTTAATACCCTGCTTTCAAAACAGACAGTTTTTAAATCAATATGACTTATTTTTTATAACTTTATGTGAAGATTGATATTCTTTTAACTATTTTTCAATAATACACCATTATATATAAAGCTTTGTATTTGCATAAAATTTGATACACATTATTACTTTTGTTTCAAAGATATGTTATTTTTCAAATTATTCACCAATCTGTTAATATTCCGTGGAACTCAAAATGAGACCCTATATAATTCTCCATATGTAATAAAAAGAAATTTAGATGAATAAAGATGCAAAATATTTAAAAAGTATCACCTTTTATGTAAACTTATAAAAAATATGTGTAATATTGATTTAATAACAACATCTGTTTTCTTTAATAACTAAAACTACATAATTTTTTTTTCAAATTTATTTTGCATGTTGGTAAAAGATTTGAGAAATAAAAAAATTAAAGAAGTATACAGACAATTTATTAAATAAACAATATAATTTTATTAATGTACATAAATTGTGGAAGATTGGTCACTTACATAGGAATGTTAATGCTGTGAGACTTTAATGATATATATTTTTTAAATTTTAAATTCAAAATGTACTCAGGATGGTAGACATACCAAACTGGCTATAGCTAATATTTATTTTTATATATTTGTATTGAAAATATTGGAAACTTTTCTTGAGAGTTTTTACTTTATTATATTTATTTTATCTAATTATTTTAGCAGTGCTACTTGTGAAACAAATATGAAATCTCAACAAAGCAGCATAGATAAAAGGTAAACCTCTTTTTTATAGGCTACAAAGATGTTCAGCACATTGAAATTTAGATGAATATAAACAATAAGCATAAATCTTTGCAGCCCATACCTATGCTGGTTTAGTGAGACTCTATGTTTTTCCACAGGTGGAGCTGCCAACATAATATTTGATGATATATATATATATATATTATTTTTTATAAGTTATGGTGCAATGCAGAAAAAAATGAAAATTTAAGAAACACTGTTCTTTCTGATGTTCATAGTCCTAACAAATTTAGGTAATTTATAAGAAATATTTTAAGTTTTAATGACATTTTGATCATGCGTTTTTAAATTAGCTCAATCACAATTTAACAAAGCAAACAATAAAATGTGTAAACTGCCTTCCAGAAAATTCTGTATTTATTTGAGTAATACTTATAAGCAAAGATGTCATTCAAATAAATACTGTGCATTACATGGTAGGTTACATAACCCAATTTAGTTAATTGTTTGCTTGACTTGACCTTGACTGAGTGAATTAAAAATACATGGATAAAATCTTTTTATAATATTAAAGATTTCATTTGTTAAATCTATTAAATTTTCCCCATCATCATTATATATTTATATATAAATTATCATTGTTACATATTCGCCATTTTATTTTCATAATTATCATTAAACATTGGAAAATGCAAATGACATATATTAATCAAACCAGTCTTCTTAATTAATTATAAATATTACTCAAGATGGCAGTCCTTCTGTAAGCTAGCCATATCTATTATTTATTTTCTATATTGATATATTGAAAATTGTAGAGTTAATTGCAATAATGTTGTTTTATTATATATTATTGAGACTAATATTATATATTTTTCTAGAAAAAATATTGTTAAAAATTTTAATAATACTTACATGGTTATTATGTAGATGGCAAAGATCTTATAAGAATTTCACTTAAGTTTACCATAGGACTGAATTTTTAAAACTTTGTCAAAGTAATACCTAATTAAATTTTGTAATTTAAAAATTAATAATAAAATGGATAGTCGTAATGTGATAATAAAACAAAAATTAAACTTTTAATTATTACGATGATGTGAAATACATGTTTTGAAGTACTGTATTGAAATTAATTGAAAAATTTAAAATAGTTATAAAAAATTGATATTTAACAATGATTTGACAATTGGCTTGGATTTAAAACAATTTTTTTTATGGAAAGAAAGTGAATTAATACATAATATGAACTTTCAGTTTTGCATAATAAACAATTTCTTTGGTCTATTGATTTTGCTGCAAATGAATGTACTACTATAAATTTAATTAATACATTTTTGCATTAGAAGTAATTTTAGATTTGGATCAAGAAATTAAATTAGTTTGGTGCTCTATTAAAGACTTAAAAATGGCAGATAATAATGACAAAAAACAGGCAAATGAAAATGTGAGAAGAGATTTAATATATTCATTCAAAATATGATATTTACCTTATAAGCTAATTATTTTAATAAAAATATTTTCCTGATAGTATTACATCCATACAAAATATGAAAGTTAATAATAATGTTTGAAAATCATTATAGAACAATAGTTTTTCTTTATTAAGGAAATATTTATTGGAATACAGATTCTACAGATTACATTAGATTATAGCTCTATTCATTTACATTAGTTTTGCTTGATTTAACGCGGTGTAACCAAAGACCAAGATGTAACATAAAACTACACAAGATAAAAAAGAGATGTAAATTCAAGTTGAATTTAAACAATGTAAACAAAGACTATAGAGCAATAGTTTGTTATCAAATTGAAACTGTTGGATAATTAGTCTGTAGGTATAATGAGAATGAAATGTTCTAATTTTCTATTAGATCTTATATAAACTTGTTTAATATAGAATTTTGTGCATTTACATATAAGTCAGTGTAAAGATTTCACATATGTAATAGTCCGTCAATAATTTTCTACTCTTGCGATCTCAGACAATAATGTCTACACGGAAGCTTCTGACAAACTTAATCGATAAATTAAAGATTTATTTGGAAGAATCACCACCTATAACTTTATTTACTGGAAATAATACAAACATCTACAAATATGCATTTCCGTTTTTTGTGAGCAATTATCTTCCACTATTTAAATTTATAAATATTAATTCTTGTTAAGCGTAATGTCAGCACGTAATATTTATATAAGTGATGTGATGTGATGTGATGTATTATGGCTTCTCCTTAAACGAAGTCAAGAATATCTCAGCAATTATGCCCAGATAAACCTGTTAGCCACTTTCTTTTACATTCCCCACTCTAAATTTACCCATAATCTTCTCTATCCCATTTCCACAACATAATTTTTGTCAACTCTATAACCTTTATATCTAAATCCCCCTTATCTTTTCCCAAACCCAGCATAAAAACCAATAATTCACTTTTTGTATAATCACTCTTTTCATATTTATTGTTCCACAACTTCATTATATGTACCCTTTCTGTTTTCAAACATTTACATTCAATTAACAAATGCCTAATATTTTCAATTCCTTCCTTACATAATTTACAAAATAAATCACCCATATTTTTCCATTTACATGTATATTCTTTTGTAGCTAAAGATCCCGTTCGAGCCTTAAACAATAAACTACTTTCCTTACTATTATCATATATTAACTCACACCTAATATTCTGTTTATTTCTATATATATTTAAACTCTTTTTACTCTCCATACTATTTCTCCATCTCTCTAACTCCCTAGTCTTTATTAATAAATTTATTCTTTTATCCCATTCCTTACTACTATAACACTCAATAATCCTCTTAACACAATCATCCCATCTTTTGTACAAATATACTGATATAAATTCTTTATCCAAATCTTTTGCATACCGCATTACCTTTCTCACCATCTTGTTACCTGCCCTTTACTCATAACCCAATTAAATACTATTTTAGCTATTCTTTTATTATCCATAAACTGCAATCTACCAAACATTTTCATTTTACTTTTTGCATCTCTCATATGAAAACTTGACCATCCCATTTTTCCTTGAATTGCCTCCCTTGCTATAATCTTAGCACATGCGCCTTGTGTGCTTAATTTTGTTACAAGAGAGACTTCTACAAATCTTAACGTAAGTTTCGACTTTATAAAGATAAGAATGGCCACAGATTTTTTGCTTTGAAAGTGGCCACCTAAAACTTTATTTATTGTAAAAGAAACAAACAACATTTACGTTTTTTTTGCAGAAATGATTTTCCAACAAGTAAACTTTTAAAAATCTACGTTTATTATAAGGAGTAACATTTTGACTAATAACTTTTTATCAATGAAATATTATCTAATATTTATTTACAAAATTAATTCATTTCCTTTTTAGAAGATTGTAGATGTGTTAAGATCTTTAGTACCGAATTTTATTTAAATACTTTGGAAGTTTAAAAATGCAAAAGATTTACCTTTTAGTATAATTTCAAAAATTGTATGTTTTATCGAGAAACAGTTTATAGTGGCAAATTTTTCTAAAAGAATTGGGATTTAGCAACCATATAATTTTAAATTGTATTAGTTTTGATTAAAATGTTTGAAAATTGTTTTTTGAATGAACAAAAATAATTTCACAATAAATGAAATTCTGTGCTCATATATCCTATATATTAAATAATGATACAAAAATGTAAAGCCGTATAAAAAGAAAAGAATTGATCTAAGTGATTCAGTAAGGAAGCATACAAGTTTAAATACAATTTGTATTGATATTTATTTTAAAAAAATTTAGAAGGTAGGGCATGAAGTTGCTGATCTCACCTATTATATATAGTTATATGATGTACTGTAAAGACAATATTTTGAGATACGATTTTAATCTGGTATTAAAAGTTATTTTTAGGTATATTGATGATATAGTTTTTATTGAGTCACCGGTTTATAGTTAGACATCTAGTAATCTAAACTGAAATTGATGGCTTGGAATGGACTTCTATTTCTGAGGAGA
The DNA here is from genome assembly GCA_028023455.1 of Epiperipatus broadwayi. Taxonomy (NCBI): domain Eukaryota; kingdom Metazoa; phylum Onychophora; class Udeonychophora; order Euonychophora; family Peripatidae; genus Epiperipatus; species Epiperipatus broadwayi. The sequence continues at coordinate 14,634 of JAQFVV010014005.1, forward strand.
ATTTATATGGTATAAAATACATTGATTTAAATTTATAAAGAAAAAATAAAATCAAATATTTAGGAAATTGTGATCAAATGAAGGGTTTATACTTACTTGTTCAAAAGTTCCTATTATACACAAATTGACTGAATTTGGGAGACTTATTTAGAAATAAATTATCCAACATTGAAACATATGATTTTGAATTATTAAACCAGTAAAATAAAAAGGTAAATTCATTTTAAATATATAAGTTTACTCATGTTTTTTTTTTTTTCATTTTATAAAAAATGGTGTGCAAACATAGGTCAGTTTGTGTTGGTGAGTCAAAATGTGTATTACAAAAGAAAATCATAAACATAAACTATTGTATAAAAAATTACACTATTCTATGGATATATTTAAATCTGTGGTTGCAGAACATTAATTATTTGTAATAAAAAAAATATTTACCAATGTTTTTTTTTTGGGCGGGAAAATGATTTAAGGAAAAGAAAATCAAAGAAACATATAATTTATAAATATGATGAGTAATTTATAAAATAAATATTATAAATTTGTAAACGTATAGAAATTATGAGCAGTTGGTCATTAGTGTTAAATATTAATATTGGGTGATTTCAATGAGATTTTGATTTTTAAACTTTAAATGCAAATGAAGCTAAAGATGGCGGTCATGCATAATAAGATATTTCCTTATTTATATTTTGTTATATTGAAAATTATAGAGACAGTTTCAATCCTTCATTTTAATATATATATATATAAACATGCATTGTATCATTTAATTCCAGTATCATAAGAAAAATACTACATATCTTAGTTTGTTCTTTTGTTTTAATCAGTAAAAATGTCTTGTAGAGATGAAGATTCAAGGATTCTCCACCATTATATGAATCTTCATTTGAACATCCAGCAACAAATTATTCAACTATTTTATTTACTAAATTAATATTTCATTAATGGTTTCATTATTAATAAGCATTCATTGTTTTGTTTTCAAATATGATTTGTTTTATTTGTTTTGAATATTTTTTTTAATTTCAATATATTCATTTATTTTTCATTGTTACATTTTGGACTTTACTGTATAGTCATTTTTTATTTAGTAAATATTGGAAAGTATTCTGAGATCAATAATAGGTGATGGATTGATTTATTTTACTATTCCCATAAAATCATCATATACACTGATTGAAATAGTATATGGATGACCAACATTGTAAGCATATTTATGTGTATTTATTTCAATCACAAAATTCTATGAGACTGGTCAAGATTTTTCTGTAAGAAGTGAAGCTTATGTATTTACTAGAATGGGTTGTCAGAATTCCAAGGATGATTTTTTTTGACAATATTCTCTAAGCAGGCAATAAAAGAACACTTTGGAATACTCTGGTTCCAGTGAACAATTTCAGCAGTTAGTGCATTATCTCTAAATAATCTTACAGGTCTATCTTATTTTTTTGAAGTTACAAACAAGTATCCTAATAGAAAATTGTTTATTTTGCAATCATTCACTAATAATATTTTTATTATTGCAATTATTAGATTTTATTAGTCTTTATCCAGTTATATCTGAGTCTATATAAATATGTAGTTTATTGTTTAGATTTGTTTACCTCAATTCAGCAACTGTTAATTTTTAGTTATAAACCAGATAATTGCAACAACAATGGATGGCTAAAGCCATTGATAAGACATCTTTAGCCATTGATGAGACATCACTTGTATTTCGGAAATCGTATCTAGCTGACTTTATTGCTGAATCCCCAAAAAGAAATGTATTTGGTATCACATAAGATCTCCATTTTTTATATCATAATACTTTCTTAAGTTGAACATCCAAAAACATAAATTTTGATTTGAGTTAAATCTTGAGGGGTGAAAATATATTTTGAGTTATTGGAAAGTCAGATCTACTTAAGAATTTTAGATAATACTTTCTAGGAGACACCATCTTTTTAAATATCTGGAAAAGAAATATGTGAAAAAATAGAAACTCATTTCAAAAAAGTAACTTGAAAGTTTCAGTAATATGTCTCATGGCAATGTGTTTTTTTTTAAAAAATAAAACAATTTCTGGATACAGCTCACAAAATAATACTTGCAATTCTGGTTATGAATGAAACTACCAATTTAGAAAATAAAATTATTAAAAGTTTTAACTACTACTTATTATTAATAATCACCACAGGATCCAACTAGCTATTTAGCAAATACTTACCATTGTAGTTTTGTGTTTTAGCACAATGGTACAAAGAAGAACTCAGAGATAAATATTTTAGAGTCGATTTTCTGAAGAATAAGTTAATTGTAATAAAATTGATTTAATTGGGTAGAATGTTAAATGCTCCATCAAGAGTATTCAGAATATCATTTGAATTCCTGGAGAAATTAATCCTACAATTATTTTTATAAACACTGTATTTATATTAAAGAACCATTAGAAACTAGCAAACACTTAGACAATCCCAATATAGGTAACAATCAACAATCTCCCATTCTTGTTAAGGCTGGAACAAGATTGTAAAAAGGAATTTGTCTTGTCACCATTTTGAGATTGTTGATTGTTATCTATATTGGGATTGTCTAAGTGTTTACTGGTTTCTAAAAATTACTTATAAATCTATTTCTCCTTGAAAGTTATTACGTAAATCATTAAAGGATTAAATATGTCACAAATAATATATTACAAATCTGGGAAGAATAGAATTGCAGTTTTAACATGAAATATGATAAGTGAAAAGTCTCATGATATTTTCTCAAAGAATAAAGATTTTGTAAGCTTTTCCATTTTTAAAGTAAAAAAAAACAAAATTATGTCAAGCATTGGTGGTCGAGAGGTCAGCGACAGCTGCTTTACAAGTGGTTGTCCCGGGTTGGCAGGTTCGCTTCCTGGCTGATGCTATGACACATGGGAAAAAAAAATAAATTGAAGGTCAAAATCTCAATATTGTTTGTTTTTAAATCTTGTGGAAAATCTTGTTTGAGTTGTGTTTTAGGGTCTCATCTCATGTAACTGCATCTAAGCCAGTGTTCTTCAACCCTTGGTCCGCGGCCTGCAGGTCCGCATGCTAGATGGGCAGTAAAAAGTTTGTAATAATAAATAATAAGAGTTTAAACTTTTAATTAATATAGCCAATTTTTATTTATTTTTTCATCTCATTTTTACCCAATTAAAAAAAAAAGAAAACAGAACGAAAACAAAATCTAATCAATCATTCATAAATTAATTTGTTTTTCTAGTTATCAAAGATGTTTATGTGGGGGGAGGGATAGAATTAAATTTTTTATTACTTTTCTAAAAAAATTTTAAAAAAAGTTTTTTATTATATAAACTCCATATATATTAAACTTTATCTTATATATTTAACATTGTTGTTTTGATCAGTTATAACAATTATGCTTATCTTTAAGAAAATTTATCTATAGACTTCTGCCGGTCTGCGAAATCTTATTTTTGCTGGTCCGTGGAACCTTATCCTTACTTTTACCGGTCCGCAGGTGTGAAAAGTTTGAAGACCACTGCTCTAAGCCATAGCTTTAATAGTCTATAAAGTAAAAATAGCCACAGAATAGATTTACTTTATTTTAAAAGAAACCTAATTTCATTTTATTAAATACTTAAAAAGATTCTCAGAGCAAAACACACTTAACATTCTGGAAAAGAAAAATTATTTAGTGAATTTCAAGGTGAAGGAATGAACGAGGATTAATGAAAGATTAAGTTAAATAAATAAATGATTTTAATAATTTTATGATTTGTAATAAAATTTATTCGCAGATATCACAAATTGTGTTATGAATGTGAAAATATTAATTGATTATTTAAAATCTTTTAATAGACTAAAATGATTAAAATAATGTTATAAATTGTTGCACCTTTTCAATAACTTTACACACGCACATACGACGTAATGAATCCTGTCAAAAATTTAAGTAACTTTATGTATTTCTATAATTCAATTCTTTCATTTTAATTTATGTGAATTTTAACAACGTACATGTATGTTTTATAAAAAAACATAGATTTAAAACATTCTATGAATAATCAATATTATTTTAAATAATTAAATTAATATTAATATTTTTATTATTTTGTAGAGTGAATGGGCCACTATCCAATATGCCAGAGTTTTGGAAAGCTTTTAATTGCTCAAAATCTTCTCCCATGATTCATGATCCGCCATGTAAAGTATGGTAAAGATATTATGTACAAAAAAAAAATAAATAAAATAAATTGAACTTTTTGATTTTGTTCTTGATATGTAAAATAAATAAAATTTTATTTAAAAATTGTAATATTTGTAGTTGAAAGTTTTCTTTTTTTTGTAAAAATTTCTAATTAGCTTAAAAATATTTACAAATGATGACAAATGATTCAAACTATACATTTACAAAGATTTATTTTACTGATAAGTTACGCTAATATAAAGTAGTTTAAACTAATGAAAAAACTAAATTATTTAGACACAAATTTGTCAATAATATTTTTAATTTAAAATATGTAATTGAATGCTTAAATGGTATCCAAATATGGGATAAATCAAGCTGAGAGATACCTAACTTACTCTAGGTTAATATAAAGATTGATCTAGGTATACATATGCAAGCCTCAACCCAGATCCATAAATTTGTACACAAATTATATTTAATCTTTGTTCATATACACTATAGATCAAATATACGTAATTATGTTATAATAAATTTGTTTCACCAGTTCTTCGTAATTAATACAATACTCTTCAACGTATAAAGGCGAAATTACTAAAGTCTAAATCTTTATATTGGCTATGCGCTTTCAAAGCCTGTTTACTCTATATTCATAGCATTATGTTACTTAAATAATCCAATGTTTTTGCCCCATTCAGAAATGCAACCCCCCTCCCCGACCTAAACATTAAAACTATGCATGTAAATAGAAGCAATCATTTATGTAAGCATGTGTGTGCCAAAAAAATCATGTAAAACCGTTTTGGCCTCAATAAAATTCGTCTGAAACATCATCATTATCATAATAATAATATTTAAAGCTGGATTTTTCTATCATTAAACAAATCAATTTCGTAAGACACAAATATATACACATATACAACATGTGATCCATTATTCTATTTGTTTGATATATTGTAATGCTGTCTTTTAACCTTTTCAGAAAACTTTTTTTTTGAAAAACTACAACACTTCTTTTAATTCCAAAGGTCCATAATAGCTAACAATACAATAATTCTTTAGAGTGTCTCTGGCATAACCTTTATAAAATAAATGAAGTCTGCCTCATTCATGATTTAAATGAATATACACAATTTTTAGTCATTTATTAGACTAGAGATTACCCACTTAATAATATTTTTATAGTGTTATTTTTATTCCATCACCCTCATGAGGGTAGTAGAGATGGGTTTCAATCCCCTTTTAACACTTTGTGGAGGATTGTAATTATAAACATATGACCAAAAATATGTGAATAAGATATATGATCTATAAAATGCACATTTTTTTACTGAACTAGCACCCATCACTAATCTCTTACACATATCTTTATTATTATATTGTTCAGTATTATTATTATTAAACAGGCAAAACTCTTCATACAGCAGTGCCACCCTGTGCCAACCAGAGTAATCAATGGATGCCAGAAGGCCTGTGCATAAAATACCCATCTAGTGCCTACTTATTCAATATTCCCAGACTAGTTTCTGGCTTGTGGTCTTCATCAGTGAGGCATTGACTCTGGTTGGCACAGGGTGGCACTACTATATGGAGAGTTTTGCCTGTTTTGTAACAGTTATGTGCTAGCATAAGAGATGGTTATCAGGTGATATTATTATTATTGTTAAGTTACAAAATTTATGACATGTTATACATATATGTCATATTATTATTACTATTTGCGGGATATTCCGTGTAGTGAAAAAGCTAAATGCTAACGTTTCAGTACAATATCAAGTACCTTTCTCAGAGCGTCCTCTTTCTCAAATCATAAGAATGCACATGAGATTTAAAACCGTTTTTATCATTTTCTTTCTCCTCATATTTAAATTCTATTGGTTGAGAAGTTTTAAAATTTATTTTCTCTTCCAATAGCTTCTTCCAAATGTTGTTAATCATCTTCAATTCACACCTTTCATTTAGCTTTTTCACTACACGGAATATCCCGCAAATAGTAATAATAATATGACATCTTTTATCCATGAAAATATTAGAATTAATATATATATATATATATATATAGTCAATTATTACTATTTAATTGATGTGTCAAACTTGCTGCCCTCACAACTTTGATGCAAACCATTTAATGGAAGTATATGATAATTTTTATTAGTCTTTCATTAAGTTAGAGATTATTTACTTAATGAATAATATTTCTGTAGTGTAATTTTCATTTCACCACTCTCATGCAAGATAGAAACCAATTTCTATTTATTTTTAACACCTTGTGGAAGTATGTAATCATAAACACATGACAAAATACATGTGAAAATGATGTATGATCTTCAAGATGCACATTTCATGCTGAACCAGTGCTCATTAGTTGGCCCAGATGACAATCTCTTACACATATATTAATCATTTTTCAGTAGATAGATAGATGGATATATAGATAAATAAACATACAGACAGGCAAACTGACAGATAGATAGTCAATTATTACTGTTTAATTGATGTATCAAATTTACTGCTTTCACAACTGGAAGTATATTAATAATTTTATTAGTCATTCATTAAACTAGAGATTACCCACTTAAATAATATTTCTGTAGTGTAATTTTTATTACTCCACTTTATCTTGCATGTGAATGGTGTAGTAAAACAGTTCACTAGAGAAATACTAATTTAAATGAGTAGTATTTATTTTTAGATATAAATGCTCACAAAAATTAAAAATATAATGAAAACTGCCTTCAAATACTCTTGTTGTTACTTTTAAAAAGAGGATGATCTTTAATCTTGACATCTTTTTAGCTATTATTTCCATTCAGATTTTGAAGAATTTCCATCAAGAAAAGATTCTAGTTATATGTAGCAATATTTTAAAAAAGTATATATTTATAATATTTAACTTTCTACTATTATTGCCTCTATCTTATCCATATTATTGATAAACTTTATTATTTCTATTGATTTATGTGTTGCATAATTATTTCTGACACTACATTAATTACAACTCAAAGATGAATAAGTGAAATACGTGTGTATAAATGTATTTTGACCTAAAATTTCTAAATAAATTTATTTTTCTAAATAAACATTTTCTTTTATTAAAAACTTTATAAATTATTCAATTTAAACACGTTACATAGAATTATGGAAATTTTAGACACAATAGATATGGTATCTTCAAAATGTTAATTTTATTAATTAATTAGCTTTTAGAAAAAGTACATTATATTCATTCATTTATTATAATTATTCTTCTCTCTCATCATAAAAAAGTAAGAAGAAAAATCTAAAATTTAGACCTAAATAATTTTTCCCAGCATTAACAATTTTTGCAACTAAAACTAAGTAACCAAGTAATTTTTTACTTTCCAGTTCAACTGCAAAGTTTGACAAAAATAGTGTCTCCAAATAAATAAAGGCTACATACATATTATCAAATGCATTAAAAACAAGAGTTCAAAATCTATATATGATCAATTTTTTAAATTAATCAGTGTGGATTATTGTTTTCATTAAGCTGCATTAAACCACCATTAGGATAACCAAGTAGAAAATATAAAAAAAAACTGTTGACTGTATAAAAGTCTAACCTAAAATCTCCATGAAGAAATAATCCCCAAACCCCAAATCAAAAAGATAGGAGTTCCATAAAGTACATTATTTCAGCTTGTAAACAAAAGATCAAAATAATATTAGTCTGCAAAAAATCCTCACAATGATTGTGGGGGTATTCTGGCTGTAGAACTTTTGGTATAAAATCTAAAAATGGTTTAGACTTTATTCTAATACATTAACCATTTTAAGCTTTAGTTTATAATGTGTTAGCAGTATATTTAATTCAAACAAACTACATTTTATTATATTCAAATATCAGTCTTTCAAGCCAATTGTATGTAATACAATTGTAAACATGCGCTATATAAAATAAATGCTTATTTATATATATTTTATTATGTATAATAGGTTTATATAATATATTATTTAATTGATTGATTACGGAGAAAGCAAACGTTTTAAAATAAAAAAGTTATATTTGTTGCTAAGCATCTATAAACACTCAAGCTGCATATTAAAGCACTTTAATTTTAAAAATGATTTTATGAGAAATTTACTTCATCTTGCATTTCTTATATATATATTCTGCCCTTGTCCTCATGTGTAGCTCCACTACATCTCAGGCCAATCATGTTGAGGGCCACAATCTGCCCTTTTCTAACACATCAGGCCAATCTAACCGCCCCGTTCCCGCATCTCCACTTCCCCAAAAATAAATATAATATAGTGAAAATCACCTAACCAGGTTCTAGCTCTAATAATTAATGAAATATTCAATTAAATGCTTTACTAGCTCAAGTTTCTTAAAATTAACTTAGGTTCTGTTTTAAACTAACTCAAATAAATATTCAGGAACTCATGAGACTAGAAGTGGAAATACGGGTGACAAGGTAGATTACATTGAGACAATATCCCACAGGATACCACCTCAATGGCATAAGAACACTATCCCCCTTATACTACTATTACACATAATAACTACATAGTATTCTTATGACTTCCGCAACTTCTAATCACTAAGACTCATTTAACAATTAAAGTATTAATCTTTTATCTCTAATAATAATAATAGTAATCATCTAGCTCAAATGAAATAATCTCAGGTTCTTAAATTTATTCGTATGTTAATAACATATGGTAGCAAAATATGATAAGGGATTTTATGTCATAATCTACTACTCTGAAATTAGATTAATAATAAAACAATAATAATCACAATCTTCATTGCTTAATCCAACTAGTACAGCTTTTCTTTCATCGCAAATTTATAACCGTAATAAATTAGTTAATAATCTAATATCCCCTTTTTTATCTTTAAGTAATAAAATAAATTAATAAGTGGCAGTGTTTAGATAATCTGACAAATAAAGCAAGTGGCAACTAATAGCATATAATTTAGCAAAATATTATGATAATGGATTGATGACCAGTAACGCAATGCAATTTTTATAATTATTTAATTACAAGAACATCAATAAATATTTAAGATTAAACATACTTCTCTATTTATCTTTTGTGCAAACAATCATATACTTAGTTTAATGGTTGTGAACATACTCTGTGAATTCATGCAATGATGTAGAGAAAACAAAACTCAGACACAAGTTTTAATAAACAAATTTTAAAAATTTTATTAACATCAATAAAAAATAAATAAAACAAACAAATCCATCTACATCTATTTACAAGGGATATCCTCATTTTTCTTTACACTACAATAGCTGAATTATACACATTTATATTTCTTTTATCGTTAATTAAACTTATTATGACTTTTTAAAAGTTATTTATTTATTTCTCATTAGGTTTATCATATCACTTATTTTAACTATTTTATGGGTAACACCATTCTTTACCTTTTAATATTAAAGTTACTGTATTATAAATTATCTATGTGGATAAACATCATTTATAACATCATAATTTTACAATCAATATGGTTTTTAAAAGAAAATTACATTTTCTTGTAACTTTATATAAGTCACTCCGCATATTATTCAAATATTATTATTACTTTTAATGTTTGTTCTCCAATGCTCGTAAACTATAATACGTTTATTCCATAAGCCATACTCATGTATAATACTATAACACGGGTTTAATTATCACCTGTTACAGTTTCACATATACAATAATTATCGAATGTTATTGTATTTTTTAAATATGCAATACTTATATTTTTTAAAATATAATTAACAATAAGAAAACGTGAAATTATATTTAACATTTGTATATTTCTATTTGGATATACTTTTATAAATTATAGTTCATTTCTTAAAAAAAAGAATTAAAATAATTCTCTAACTCCTTCCCTTCTTAGGATATCTGCATCTTTCTTTCAATAATCATAATCTACTCTTCGTTAATACTTAACTATTCTTATTCCAAATAATAGCATGACATACATTCTAAAATATCTATTGTTTCCCTTTTAATAGACTTATCATATAATGATGTAGTTGCAAGAAATACAGATAAAGATAGCGAAAGATGTATAAGATATCAGGAAGATAGATAGATAACTTATCCGCAATATACTTCAAAAATGTATGGAACAGTGTGAATAGGTCCGACATTCATTGTCTAATAACCTTGGCGATAAGCATGATGTGGCAGCTATTTACTCAGCTTTACCAAACATCTAGTACGACTCACAAGAAATATATAAAATACCACTGTCCAAGACAACATGTGTACCAGTCGTAGGGCTTTGTTAACTACGCTGATTAACATCTAAAACTACTTATTATTTCACTCCCTGTAGCATCCTAGTTTTTAATACATCCTCTTGGTTTCTGAATCACCACGTACTACCAAGTCACTACCCAAACTATCTCTCGAGATTTTTACTGTATCCAACATCGATAAAATACTAACTACTTTTTTAAAAACAATAAACAAAATTCACTAATATAAAAACATTTCCCTATTCCATAAGAACAATTTGTCTTGCTTTATTACACTGTAGATTCAACATCTACGTTTTGTTAAAATAACATTTAAATATCCCAATCGGAAAATTAACAGAAAATATCACATAACCATTGGTTATATTGAACTATATTAATAACACATAAAATGATTATCGTATGCATATTTTTAAAAATCTAATCACATCTCAAAGTGTTTTAGAGTGTTGTTTTCAAAATGCGTTTTACAACAATAATAACAATAAAACTTTTGCGCTACATTCATTCGATTCCCAGCTGATCTAAATAAATAAAACATACATTATATCATTAATAATTATAAATGTTACCAAAAACAATCTTTATCTTCCTATCAGAGTTCGTAGTAGGTTTCTTTCTCTTCGAGCATCGCAAATATACAAATTTCCACATACATACAATTTTATTTTAAAATTCAAAATCAAAACATATTATTTCATATAATGTTATATCACGAATTAATGTATTTTGTTTGCCCTATCGCTATCTAAAACTTAATGTTTAACTTAGATTAGTAAAGAAAATAATTCAAACCATAATCACATATTTTTCTGATGGTAAATCTTGGTTAGTCCCATAATATTTATTATTTCTTCTTTTGTCCGAATGTTCTCCTTTCTGCTTATTAAAGTTTTAAATAAATTAGTTTATTTAATAAACTGTTTAGATGATCTTTAGTTTTAGTGTTTAATCCAAAATTATTAGAAAACATTTTATTTAGTTATCCCACGAAGCTTTTTAATGTTCCGGCGAATATTACCTCAGCATTGATGCATCTTTATTTCTAGTTAAACTACAATTATTTAATAATTACGGTACCAATTGTGTTTTCCATGGATCCAATATTTTATATTTCTCTTCTGTAAAATATTTTTCTTTTTTTTCTTTAGGCAAGTGTTTTCCTTAGTAAACTTCACTTTCATTCGTTATTATTTTATATACACTACTTCCGATCTTTAACTATTTTCTAGAGTATTTTCTCAAGTCATCTTAAAGAAAGCAATTCAAACTATTTCAATATTAAAATTCCTTTTGTCCATTTATTCTTATATGAATAATACTTATTTTTATTTTCCATTATCTTCCTTAACTCTGCGCACAATGTCCTTTCATTGATTTTATACGTACGAAAACAGCTTTCATAGTGATACGCTATATAAACTATATCAACGAATAACATTAACATATTTGGAATATTATAAAATTTACAACTTGGTTTTAAGAATCTATCCATTTTCTATTGAAAACTCCGATTATATTTCGATAGAATCCACTGGCAGATTACTGTAAAGTTAATGAAACATTACTATGAAAAACTTTTTTTTTTTAAAAACATTTTATTCTAAGATTCTCTTCGGATGATTTTTAAATTGTCAGTTGGTTTCTTTCAAAGATATTATTAAAATTATAATAAAATTGACTAATAAATTGAAGAGAAAAAAAAAATTTAGAGAGCTTAAAATTTTACCTCTGCTCTGTAGTCAACACATTTTTGTTCTCCCCCGTTTATACAATTAGCTGGCGCGATTTTGGTTGTCTGCCAAGATCTATTTTTTATTGGTCAATCCCTACTTGGATTTATAAACAATTTCTAAAGTTTTAAAATCATGAGGTAATAGACTTAAATGTTAACTCATTATTATTTTTAAATCAATTATTATCTATTACAATTTAACTACCTTTAAAACAATTTTGAAACAATAATTAATAAAGGTGTATACTACTTATTTTTATTATGATGTGTGACAATTCCATCCACTTCTATAATATACTATTTAAATATTTTAATTATTAGTATTAATTTAAACTGGTGCTTATACATAGAATATTCCAGACAGTCATGTAGTCATTTCCGGTGTTTAGTCTAATTTTATCTGTCTTAATAAATTTGCTACTTATATTATATAAAATAATTATATAAAATTTTGAAAAACAATTTAGAAAAATATAGAATTAGATACAATTCTTACCATCACAATATTTATTATTAAATATATCATATTAATCTTTTACTGCTTAATATAGTCTATAATTTTAAATACTATATAATATTAATTTTAAATTTTTTTAGTAATTGACCATTTATAACTATCATTGACCTATAGAGAAGGGCACAATATATATATATATATATATATATTGTAACAAGCACAGATGACGTTACATTGTTTTTTTTTATTATTAAACATGTTCACATTTAAAAATTTTCTTTAAGAATTAAAAATTAAAATTAAATATTATCTTAAACTCATATATATAAATCGCACAGATAAAAAAAAAATTATTAAAATAAAACTTTATTAAAAATAGAAAGGTATTTTAAAAACAAAAACCTAAAAAGATTTAGAGATAAAAATATATCTTTAATCTTGGAAAACACATTAATTAATCAGAAATGGAAATGATTGTTTTAATTAGTTAAATGTAAACCAGCCTTGGGCATTTAAATGTAAAAACATCAGTCAGATAGAAAAACAATAGAAACTTTTAGCAAATAAAAAGAAATCCCTATGGAATCGGACCTCAGCGAAAGGACCATCACATCGATGATGTAATGTAAATTCAATCCTTCAAATTAATATAAAAGGACAAGTTTAAAAATTATTAGTTATTGATTATTATTGAGAGATGTGACAGATATGTGTTAGTGCAGAGGTGAAGGAGAAGGGATTGAAAAGACACACTCTTCAATCCCTTCAGTTCTGCTAAGAAAGAAGGAGAAATGAACTATCGTTTTCTACATTGAGGACCAGTTAAAGCAAAAACCTCCGGATGGATAAATAAATCGGCCAACAGAATACCAATCTTAGGACGGCATGGGAATTCACGTTCATGGCAAGCAACGGATAAAATTGGACGTTTTAAAAAATCGTAAGAACTTTATATTCATTTGAACAATAAGAACTCTAAATTTTAAAACTTTTTGGTAAATACTGCAATAGAATCCTATCTGACCAAACTAAAATATTTATTAATTAGTTATAATTTTATTTGATGTGTTTCTTTTGTAAAATCATTTCCATTTATTTATTTATTTATTTTTTGTTCTTTAAGTTTTATCGTGATTTTTGTTTTTCGTTAAATTAATTATATAAATGTTAAACTTAAGTCGGGCGTGAATGGCTGTATAGATTTGTAAAGTTATATTAGGGGAGAGTAATCTTAGGTTAGTTGTGTCATAGTTGAATTGGGTCAATGGATTGGATATATTGGTGGGGTTAGTAGATGTAATAACAGATTAGCTACTGGCAGAATCGTTTCTATACACCGCACTCACCCGTTTGCCTATGGAAGGAATTATAAGATGGAGAACGCAGTTCCTTTCTATGGAGTTTTTTTTATTATTGCTCTTCTCGTCATAGATGTAATATTCCTATCTGATGAGAGGCAATTTCTTCTCTTAATCTTTTTGGTGCTGCCGTATTCCATATTACATTGAATGCATCGATATATCAGATAAATTGATGCCAGTTTTGGCTGCAAATCTTTAGCCTAAGGTTAAATAGGGATAGAATATTTTATTTTCAAATGCAAATCTATGTAGTCTATTCATACTCGACCCTAAATAAAAATGCATTAAATTTAAGTTGTTTATAGACGCTTGCATGGATTGGTTATCGGTTAAGTATGTTTTGGGTTTTCATATTTGATCAAAATATATAGACATTCGATAAATAATGATACCTTACGGTGAGTATCTAAAATGTATTTATTCGGATGTCTTTTAAGTTATTGGTGACAATGCAAGTATCTTATGGTGAATACTATTGGGTTACTTATAAATTTCCCTCTGCAATTGTCAGTATCAATGATTTTATATTTTGATCGTTTATGTTTATTTTGAAATGTTTTTAACCATTGTAATCTATGTAACCGATCTATACTCAACATTTTAAAACAAACTTTTATAAACTCCATCTGTGCGAACTTAAAAAAATTAAAATGTAAACTTGTAATATAATAGAAATTAAAATGTAAATTAAAATCTAAATAAAGTTAAAAATTAATGTTAAATTTTAAAAGGTAAACTGATACTAAAATAATTTTAAATCTTATATATATGTGCATAAATAAATGTTTGTATGTTAATTACTGGCAGTGGCTTATTTTATTCTTTTTTTATATACTCTTAGATTATATTATTTAATCTCTGCTATTCCACTGAGCTAGTGACATGGGCTAATGACTGGAACCAAAATATTTAAAAAAAAAAAAAAAAAATTTTTTTTTTTTTGACTTACGTATCTGCCTACTTTATAAATTTTTCTAGGTTCAAATGCCTAGATGGCGCCCTGTAGTGCAGATTACCTTTAAGTCTACCTTCTCCGGATCGTTACAATTGGCTTTCCCAACTTGGGCCGATGTTTAATAAACCACGTATACCCTGAACAAATTCTTCTCAAAATGAAACATTTTTATCTGTTTACATAAAGTCGTATACTTTAAATCTTATAAAAGCTCTGCCAGTAAAAGAAATAGCACATATATTAAACACGAGAAAGTATAAATAATTTTAAACTGTATTTTGTTAAAAAGAAAGTCAAAAGGTTGCGATTGATATGTTTTTTTTCTTGTTAATATAAATTATGCATTAATGTGTATAGGAGCGCACAGTCACGTAAATTTATGATGGTAAATGTGGTACCTTACGGAGAGTACTTTTGGGAATTTACTGCAGTGTAATTCCTATGTAAGCATTTCAATAAATCATAAATAAGTTGGTGGTATTTATAATTGTGCTGCAAATATACACGCATAAACCCATCGTCTTTCAAAACATATTTACTTCAATGCAACCTTCCTAAATAATTAAAAAAAATTTGCTTGTCATGCCATGTGTAAAAATAAAATGTATAAAAAAAATAGAACTCTTGTGGGGAGGAGGTGTAAACGTAAATGGTCCTTAGGAGAATGATAGTAAACATTTTTTTTTTTGTATATAGGCTTTTTGTAAAATTACTAACCGGATGTTTTGTAAATGTTTTCATTAATCGTGTACCGTAATTACTAACCCTAAGTAAAATATATATTTTTTTTGATCATTTTTTTTAAGCAACTTTACTGATATGTAACAAGCACAGACGACGTTACATTGTTTTTTTATTATTAAACATGTTCGCATTTAAAAATTTTCTTTAAGAATTAAAAATTGAAATTAAATATCATCTTAAACTCGTATATATAAATCGCACAGATAAAAAAAAAAAAAAATTATTAAAATAAAACTTTATTAAAAATAGAAAGGTATTTTAAAAACAAAAACCTAAAAAGATTTAGAGATAAAAATATATCTTTAATCTTGGAAAACACATTAATTAATCAGAAATGGAAATGATTGTTTTAATTAGTTAAATGTAAACCAGCCTTGGGCATTTAAATGTAAAAACATCGGTCAGATAGGAAAACAATAGAAACTTTTAGCAAATAAAAAGAAATCCCTATGGAATCGGACCTCAGCGAAAGGACCATCACATCGATGACGTAATGTAAATTCAATCCTTCAAATTAATATAAAAGGACAAGTTTGAAAATTATTAGTTATTGATTATTATTGAGAGATGTGACAGATATGTGTTAGTGCGGAGGTGAAGGAGAAGGGATTGAAAAGACGCACTCTTCAATCCCTTCAGTTCTGCTAAGAAAGAAGGAGAAATGAACTATCATTTTCTACATTGAGGACCAGTTAAAGCAAAAACCTCCAGATGGATAAATAAATCGGCCAACAGAATACCAATCTTAGGACAGTGTGGGAATTCACGTTCATGGCAAGCAACGGATAAAATTGGACGTTTTAAAAAATCGTAAGAACTTTATATTCATTTGAACAATAAGAACTCTAAATTTTAAAACTTTTTGGTAAATACTGCAATAGAATCCTATCTGACCAAACTAAAATATTTATTAATTAGTTATAATTTTATTTGATGTGTTTTTTTTGTAAAATCATTTCCATTTATTTATTTATTTATTTATTTTTTGTTCTTTAAGTTTTATCATGATTTTTGTTTTTCGTTAAATTAATTATATAAATGTTAAACTTAAGTCGGGCGTGAATGGCTGTATAGATTTGTAAAGTTATATTAGGGGAGGGTAATCTTAGGTTATTTGTGTCGTAGTTAAATTGGGTCAATGGATTGGATATATTGGTGTGGTTAGTAGATGTAATAGCAGATTCACTACGGGCAGAATCGTTTTTATACACTGCACTCACCCGTTTGCCTATGGAAGGAAGTATAAGACGGAGAACGCAGTTCCTTTTTATGGAGTTTTTTTTTATTGCTCTTCTTGTCAGATATATGTCATATTCCTATTTGATGAGAGGCAATTTCTTCTCTTAACTTTTTGGTGCTGCCATATTTTGTATTACATTGAATGCATTGATATATCAGATAAATTGACGCCAGTTTTGGCTGCGAACCTTTAGCCTAAGGTTAAATAGGGATAGAATGTTTTATTTTCAAATGCAAATCTATGTAGTCTATTCATACTTGACACTAAATAAAAATGCATTAAATTTAAGTTGTTTATAGATGCTTGCATGGATTGGTTATCGGTTAAGTATGTTTTGGGTTTTCATATTTGATCAAAATATATAGACATTCGATAAATAATGATACCTTATGGTGAGTATCTAAAATGTATTTATTCAGATGTCTTTTAAGTTATTGGTGACAATGCAAGTATCTTATGGTGAATACTATTGGGTTACTTATAAATTTCCCTCTGCAATTGTCAGTATCAATGATTTTATATTTTGATCGTTTATGTTTATTTTGAAATGTTTTTAACCGTTGTAATCTATGTAACCGATCTATACTCAACATTATTAAAACAAACTTTTATAATTCCATCTGTGCGAACTTAATTAAAATGTAAAATTATAATATAATAGAAATTAAAATGTAAATTAAAATCTAAAGTAAAGTTAAAAATAATGTTAAGTGTTAAAATGTAAACTGATACTAAAACAATTTTCAATCTTATATATATGTGCATAAATAAATTTTTGTATGCTAATTACTGGCAGTGGCTTATTTTATTCTTTTTTTATATACTCTTAGATTATATTATTTAATCTCTGCTATTCCACTGAGCTAGTGACATGGGCTAATGACCGGAACCAAAATATTTAAAAAAAAAAAAAAAATTTTTTTTTTGACTTGCATATCTGCCTACTTTATAAATTTTTCTAGGTTCAAATGCCTAGATGGCGCCCTGTAGTGCAGATACCTTTAGTCTTCCTTCTCCAGATTGTTACAATATATATATATGATGTTATTTGCTAAAATTTTATCTTCATTTTGAAAAAAATAGAAGTTTTCTTGTAATGTGAAATTGTCAGCAAATATGTAAAATAGTATAAAATCAATGGTGTAATATTCATTTTGAATAATTAAAATAGGCATATGTATAAAATATTTAAAGTCAGGTCTCCAAGGGTTAAAATAATAAATATGGTATAATTATTGATCTTTTAAGTTTAAGGTTTATTTTGAAATTTTATTGAGTTAATTTGTACATAAATTAATCCTCTTTTGATTACTGCAGTTAAATTTTATGTATGTATAAGAATGCAGTTGCTAGATCATTGTTGAATGGTTAAAATATTCTATAAACTATACAGTGGACTTATTCACAGTTTTTGTTCTGTAAATTTCAGATCAGATCTAGAGGACCATTTCAGTAAATTAATTAGCATTAGGATTAATTTAAAAACTGAACTAAAAAATGAATTTCTGTCATTAAATTGAGTTATTAAATGGCATTCAGACCTAGAGTGTCCATTCCCTAGAATTATCACTGTAAGAAGGATGCATTTTTTATAACAATCCCATATTAAATACATGATTGTGATTATATTACAAATAAATGTATTTTTGAAGGTTGGCCATAAGTAGGATTATACCATAGTGTATTAAAGGTCAGGTATTTACTCTATGGCAAGTGTCCTTGATTATATTATCATGTTAGTATTATAATATGTAATTAAAAGATTAATGTTTAAAATTAATCAAAATAAATCTTGAACTCTTTACAAATAACTACCATTGTTATTTACCTTACATTTGAAATAAATTAAAAGTTAATCATTTATTAAAGCAATTGTTACAAATTATTATGATATATTCTTTAATGTGCATCATAGTTATGAAAAAGAACATTGTATCTTGACTGACAATTATGATGCTTTATAAATAAATTGTTGTTTTATTTATTTAAATAATATATTAATTTCTTTATTTGTAATATTGTCTGGTAAGTATATTTACTAATGTCCATTTTGTTGGGAGTAGTTAATGTTCTACACGATCTACCAGGTATTGTAAATATTGGATGTATAATGGTTATCATCATCACATATTAAAGAAAATATTTTCAAATCTTATTTAAATTTATGTATGAAAGTATATGTCCATATTTTTCTTGATGTTTATTGGCATCTAAACCAATTAAATTAAAATAAATTTACACTCATATAGGCTGACCATTATATATATAGTGCCCTTATACTTGATATATACAGTGTAAGGTTGAAATGTGGCTATTTATAAACAAATTAAGTTTATGGTATTTTATATGATATTGTGACTCTATATGTAGTATGAATTCAAACTCAGTAAATAAAAGCTTAGAAAGACATTTTAAATGGTTAAAATCATTTTAATACAAGTCAAGTAATAAAAATAATATATCATTTAAAAGGTAAAATTAATTTATATTTAACTGATGCAATAATAATACAATAGTTTAATTCTAGCAATATATATATATATATATATATATATAATATTTTTAAAATAATTATTTGTTTAAAATATTATTTAGATAATGAATACTTTAATATTAGTCTGGAATGTTCTGAAAATATCATATGGTTAAACATGGTTGTGTTGGTATATGAGCTTTCAAGGGTTTGGGAAGAAGACATTGATTTCTAATCTTGTTAATAATAATGGTTACATTGTAAATGTTACACTGTTGTGTCTAGAACTGATATTTTATAAAAATAATAATTAAAATTATTATGATGTTTAAATATAATATTTTGCTTTAAACATTAATATTTTAGAATTATTAAAATATTAAAATTGTTTTAATAAAGATATTTGTTGTTTTAATAAAAATATTTAATATTTAAAGTGCTAAATAATTTGGTATATTTTAAAGTTGATGACTCTCAGTTTTAAAACTTATTTTAAAGATGAAATTAATTTAGTTTACATAAATTAGCAAGTGTTTTAAAAACAAAATTAATCAATGAAATCACTAGATTAAATCAATATAAAAATAGATGTTCAATCAAGTCAAGATAGTGTAGTGCAGTATAGTGTGTGTTATTGTGAAATTTAATACATTAATATTTTTTTATTTGTCTAATTGTTTTAAAGTAATAACTTTTTATAACCATTATTATTTTCAATTTTAAAAATATAATTTAGTGATTATTTTAAAATAAAGATTGAATAGAAAATCAGTAATCCCATATCAGAAAATTTTACTTAAAGCTTAATCAAGAACTACAAATATTTTTATAAAAAATGCTAGTAGATATAAGAATGGGTGCAATGTGTACCGAATGCTGAGAAGGATGTAACCATTGGGCTGGAGGAGATTTGGTGATAATAAGGACTTTAAATGTAATGTATCCAACATATTCAGTATGAATGAACATTTATTTTTAATAACTTTATCTCATTATAATAAATATAATTTTTCAAGAGAATTTAAGCTAACTAATAGGAAAAGAATAATGGCTAAAAGTTATTCTCACTAGATGAAGAAATATTTTTTATGATGTGCAAGTATAATTGTTTTGTTACACAGATGCAAATGGAGCATATTATCTTTAATTTATATTTAAAGCTTAATTTAAATGAATTTTTCATCTGTGAGTGGTATAGTTTAAAAAAATATTGAAAGAAAATGATTGTTGAATTTATATGATTTCAAAAATATTTATTGATTATAAAGATAATGAGTGAACTATACATTTTAGAACTTTCTTTATTTAAAATAAAGTAAACTATAATGTGTTTGTTTTGAAGATTATATAATTTGCACTTGGATGGTAAAGTTATCATTTTACCTAAAAATAAATTTTTGAAACATATGCATTTAAAAAAAATCTTGAATATTATTTTAAAAATATCTACCTTTAGTGAATACAAAATATATGTCTGCTGAAAGCATTTTAATAAACTGAACAAATCATATGTTATGAAATATTCTACACATGTTTACCAATGAAAATGTAAATATTATGTGAATTTGTATAAGAAAATAAGTATGTAGAAGATATCTTATTTGGCATAAAAATGAATCTTAATTATTTTTATTAAAATATTTCTTGTCTAGATAAATATTTAGAAAAAGTCTGAAATACATATTTATCTTTCAGGATGAACAATATTTTTTCTGGATTCTGCAAGATTTAGTTTTGTTATTCATTTGTTTATTGAATGGGACCAGGTGCGGAGAGAAATTTTTGTTCAGAACTTTTTACTCATAACTAAGCAATGAGGGAAGAATTTTTAAAAATCATGAGATTGCAAGGAGAACAAAAGACTTTTAGTAACCTTAATTTTTTCTCATTATTTTAATTTATTGCTAATATTTTAAAATAAGATTTAACTAATACGTGTTTTTAATTTAAAATTAAGATATATTAATTTTTTATATTAAATAAAGAAAAGTAGGTTCATGGAAATTTATTTTCCAACAGGTAATAAATAATTATAGTTTGCTTGGATGAACAGTTGAGAAGAAGTGGATCACCATTCATGGTTCCAATAATTGTTCGAATCATGGGTAACATTATTTATCTATATTGCATTGTTTGATAATATTTTTAAATGTTTTTTTAAAAATTAGTTCTTTATTATTATGTGTCATATTACTTGAATATTTAAAATCTGAATGAATCATTTATATAATTGTTATTGTATGTATTTTATAAAGAAAAGTGAATGCAAGAGAATATCTTGCAAAATATTTAAGGGTATTTTTTTAAATATTTTTTTTTCTCATAAATGCTTGAAAATGCATATGTTTTATGATTTGAGTAAGTTAACATATTGTTATGAATGGTATCTGGTAAGATACAGAGATCTCTAAATTATGTTATACTGTAATAAGTGAATAAGTGTATAAGACTAATAAATGTTTTATTAAAATCATTTGTGCTTGAAATACTTTTGAATCATCTTGAGATGAACATTGTTGTTCTTTAGAAAAGTAGTTTGGAAATTATTTTTTTTGCTAGGCTTGTATTTCTTTGTGATGTTAGTAGAGTTATTCAGCATGTGGAAGATATAAGATGGTGGTCAGGAGAGTAATTGTTACATTAAATCCTTGGTGTTTAGAGATATATTTTGAAAATGTATTATACATGATCTATATTGTCACAATGTGAATTTATCAAATATACAGATAACAAAGGACTATATAGTAGTATTTTTCCATGGACAGTTGCATTTTTGTTATAATCAGTAAGAACTGAGATAAAAGCCATGACATGAATTTAATGTGCCTGATAAATAGGGACCTTTATTTTTAGCAGTGTATTCGTGATAATGTTTTTCTTACTCATTAGAGTTATTATCATTATTATTCTATATCCCTCACTGTAATTACTATCAATTGTGACTGGCATCACATCATAAAGGATAGTTCTAAAAGATGGTAGAGTAATAGCTAAACTGTTAGAAGCTGATAGTTTATGCGAAGGCAAGATGAGATACAAAAAACCTTCTAACACAATTGACATTGAGTTATTTACAGTTTGTTATAAAAATAGGAAAGGATTGATTTCATATTCCTATAAATATTTTAAATATTAGAGATCATTAAACTTAAATAAATGCATATTTGGATTAGATTAAAAGAGATAACAATGAAAGTATGATTTGAATGCTACGATGGATGTAAAATATACAGTAAATGAAGTATAAAATATCAAGCAATATAATTTATTAATAGTTTAAAATTTGCTATAAGGAATATGATCTTATTTAAAATAGAGAAGAGTTATGAAATTATATTATAAATATTTTTCATAATTAGTTAATTTACGAAGGGAGGCATGATTATATTTTTCTTTATTTAAATTTTTAGGTATTAGAATGAATACCAGAGCATAGTAAAAGATTAAGATAATGCTTTGCTGAAATGCAAAGGAAGTGTTTTGATAATTTTAAATAATTTATTTGTACTTAGTTTAGATAGGTGTGTTTTAATTTGAACTTATACTCAAGAATTATATGATTATAAATATATTTTTTGAGATGCTATGAAACATAGCATTAAGTTTAGTAAGTCATGATATGTATTGTCATTATTTTATCATCATACAGACAATAGAATGTGATTGACTTATTAATAAAAAATAATATATCACTATTATATTAAGGTAAGATTTTATTTTCATTTTAGGTAACCGGAATGAAGGCTATCTTATTTTTATTTGTTATGTTTATTGTGTAAATATTTTAATTTTTTATATTATAGTTTGTAAATATTTTTCAAATTTTATAATTATATTGTATTATAATCATAATGTTATTCAATGATAATAAAATTGTTAATTTTTTAAAATTACTTTGTTGTTGGGAGTTTAATTTGTCTGCGTGTTTTTCTTTGATACCCATATACATGATCCATAAACATTAATGATTTGAAACATTATCTGTTTGCACATGATTTGTAAAAATTACTTAGAATATTGTTATTATTACATATGTTTGACTGATAAAGGTAAGTTATCATCGTTATTATTATTATTGTAGAAGATATAATCATTGGTGATTATTTTAACATGATCCAATACCGATTGGAAATGTTTAATATTGCAATAATATAAAAATATAATATATTCTATGAAAGATTACCAAATGTATTCACAGAATCTTATGATTTTTATTTATGTTTTATTGGTGAGCATTAATATTTAAATAAAAAAATGAGATTAAAGAAACCCTTAAACCGCTAATTATATTATTGGTTGTATGAGGTAAAAATCAAATCTTTTAATTGGCCAACTCACAAACTGAAGACAAAGCCTATTGTTAAAACATATTCGCATATAATATTAAATTCAACTCAGATACGTTTATAAAAAGTATATTATTAATTTTTCAGGTTATGAAGAGAACGAAAGTTCTTTCAAAAATAAATTGCTATTTATTTATTCTAAAATATTCAATTTCGGCAACATAAAAGCTATAATATAAACAAAAAGATCGACTTTTACATTATAGAAAAGTAAATATTTCTTTTTACTACAGCTTCAATATTTTTACAAAAATCTTCGATATTTTTCGAAAATAATTTTGTTTTTTTAGTTTATTTTTTAAAAATTATTTTTAATTTGTCAAATTATACTTTTTTTAATACTTAAATCACATTCGAAATGAAAATCTCAGCGTTTATCTTTATTTTCTTTGATCAGGTGGTTTCTTTGTTTTTTCCAGCCAATCAGAATGTCTTTGTCAGCTGAGAACTGGCTGAGAGCCAATCACCAATAAGCTTCTTTCTTTGTTTAGCTTTAAATGCAGTTTTTTTATTTTTTTACTTGTAAAAGAATTCGGAAGAGGGCACCATCTTATAGAGCTTTTAAAAACCTATTTAAAAACATATTGAACGAATATTTTCGTATAAAAACTCGCAGAGTTAGAGTGATGTCAGATGTCTATGAGGAGCCTCGTAAGAGGTGGGAAAAGGGTTAAAGAAATGGCCATAAAAAGAGGAAGTAGACAAGGATACTGAATATCACCTATGCGTTTTAATATTTATTTAGAAGACATGATAAACAAATATTTCAGCTGAGGACTGTTAATACTGGAGGTGGAATAATAAAATGTATAAGATTTGCAAATAATATGCCTTTTATAACTGATGATGACAAGAATCTTCAGAATATGTTGAATAAATTGGAAGATGAATGTATGGAATATGGAATGAAAAATGGAGGAATGAATAAAAAAAATTCAAATTAATAGTCATCGTAATTTAGTAACAGGTGAATAGATTTAGATATTTGGATAATTGGTTGTGTGAAAGATGGAAAAAGGGAAAATGAAGCTAAAAGAAGAATGATATTGACAAAAAAAGAATATATTAAGAAAAAAAATCGTTTGTGTATCTTTGAAAAAAGAATTAAGATGAAGATTAATCAAGTGCCCTGTGAATTATTGTGCAATTGTAAATTGAGGACAATGAGTGCAATAATTAGGAACAGAATGGAGAACATGAAAAATGGAAAAAATAGTCGATTGAATAAAATGGCAAATGAGAAAGATTTGGAAACTGAAAATGAAAAAAAACACTTGATTGAGTAAATTAGAGATAGAAAACGAAGCTGGATTGGACATATGCTAAAAAATAGTTTAAAAAAGGATGTTTTGGAGAGAAAAATTAATGAAAACAACAAAAAAGGATGAAAAACATTAATTCTGCTAGATGATGTAAGAGATATGTGGAATTGAAGATCCGGCAGTAGATAGAACAGAATAAAGAAATGGATAAATTTGTGTTTTCCTGAAAGTTAGTTAGATAGTGTTTTAGTTGTATCTATATATTGGACTATTTCCATAATCTAATATGAGTATTAAATGTCTTTAGAAAAATTTAACTTTATTTATATATTCCAAATACATTTAACTGATAATAATAGCATATAAAACAGGGTAGTATATGCACAATGTTTTGAAAGATATTATTCTCCCATCTTCTTCAGGTGTTGCTGGCCTGATGAGTGTCAGTACTAGCATGGGAATTTAACCTGTACCTGTAGATTTTTGTGCATTGAATTTTAAGGTAACGCTCCTGCCAACTGAGTACAGCTTACAATTCAATACACAATAATCTAAGATCTTATCCAGGTTTGATTTTCATGCTAATATTGTTACTGGTCAGGCCAGCAATACATGAAAAAGAGATGAGAATAATACCTCTCGAAACGTTGTGCATATACTAACCTGGGTGTCACTACTAACAGTTGAATGTATTTGGAATATTTAAATGAAGTTAACTTTTTCTAAAGACATTCGATACTTATATTAGATGATGGAAATAGTCCAGTATATAAATACAAATGTATAAATTATCTGTATAACTACTGCTCTCTGGATACTATTGAGTAATTATTAGAGATGTTTTAAGAGAAACAAGTAAAGCTTTATACTATGTGTCTAATTAGTAAAAATGTACAAAACAATTGGAAAAAACTATAGTGATATTTATTTTTAAGAAAAACGAAAAGAGACATAAAATATTGCAGATACATCTGTCTTTCTTTTGATATATAAACAATGGGTCCTTGAATCATTACAAGGGATTGCCAAAAATATTAGATTGAAAAAAACCCAAAAACAAACTGGATTTAACAAATGATAAGAAATCAGTAGCTGATGTCCGAATATTAAAAGAGGTTATAGAAAACCCCAATATATATATATATATATATGTTATATTTGATAGATTATGAGAAGTCACTTGATTCTTTAAACATTTTTTGCGTATTAAAGCTTTATAACATTAAGATATAGATGTAAGATGATGTCAAATTCTGAAAAATATTTATCAAGTCTAACAACAGTGATTAGTTACACAGGGAAATAAAATTGATATTGATAATGATAAATAACAGAAAGTTCAATCTCTCCAATATTTTTTGTAATAGTTTTATAGAATATTTTTGTCAATTAAAATAAAAAAATAAGAGAACAAAAATAAAAATTATCTATTTGGATTCTCTGGTTAATTAGGTTATTTATAAAAATTATGAAACACATGACCCAAAGTTATTTGAAAAAATTAAATAAGAGTTCATTTCTATATCCTTTTGAAATAGTAAAGAATTAAAATGTAATAATTATGAATACTTTTATCAAATTATTAATACAGATTGAAATGCAATAGACAAAGTGAGTCATCATTTCTTTTGTATAGAAGGCTCTCGATTTTCAGTTATTATGCATGCAAATTTTATCTATTTTACATGACCTTTAATTATTCTAAAGTCTAATAATCATTCACATTTCATAAAAGAATAAATTAATTTCTCACGGTTTTATAAAAATATGTGTATTCTTACTCTTATTTTTTTAAAACAATAAAATCTTTACAAATATTGTTTCTTATTTCAAGCGTTAACTAAGGGTAACTTCATCTATGTTTTCTAAAACTAAGGATAGCAAATTTAAATACAAGGTTAAATAATAATTGATCTCAGGGTTATCTAATAAATGCATATATATCAAGTGCGTTTATGCATTTTGGGATACGATAGTGTAAAACATGGTTTTATGTACACCATTTTATCCAATTTTTTTTCGTTTCAGTTAACATTAGTACAATAATGATGTATTCAATACAAATAAGTTTTATGTGTTCGTTTATATTTCGAATATGACCTTTAATATCATGAATATCCAATGACGTTTTTCCTTAAGAATGACAAGAGAAATATTAAAATTAACAATTACTTCATTGCATAATAGGAAATTAATAAAAAGAACAATTAATAACAATAAAAATATATATAATGCATTTGAGTGGAAAAAAATCAAGACATATATCACATGACCTAATTTAACAAGCTTGTATTGCAAATGTTATCTAATGAGCTTGCCAATAGCTCTTAACAAACTTTTTAGAATATCACTAACCCCAGACCGGTTTCTGCTTCTGGCTTCCTCAGTGAGGTGCTAGGATATTCAAGCATTGGATTTAAAATACCAAATCAAGCCCAGCAATGGTTAACTATTAAGTAAAAAATTTAAAATTTTCAGACATCCATATGTCTTCAAATCCAGCAATTTAATTTAAATAACCATATGGGAACTTAGTTCAGTCCCATATGGCTATTTAAGATAGATAGCTGGATTTGAAGACATATGGATGTCTAAAAATTTCAGATTTTCTACTTAATAGTTAACCATTAGATAAAGTGCTGGGATTGACCTGGAATTTTAAATCTAATACTTGAGTATCCTAACATCTCACTGAGGAATCCAAAAGTACAAATCAGTCTTAGAGATATTCTGAAAAGTTTGTTAAGAGCTATTGGCAAGCTCATTAGATAACACATTTGACTTATATATATATATATATATATATATATATATATATATATATATATATATATATATATATATATATATATATATATATATATATATATATATATTACTATTTATTTCCTAAACTAATTTGAACTTGGGATATATCAAGTGTGTTGTCAGACCATGTTGTGAAGACACTCACTTTAAATAGAATAGGTTGTACTACTATTTCACAAAATAATTCTCCATTTAATACTGGAGGATAATAATTATTATAATCATAAAAGATAAATATATTATAGACATTCTTAAGAAGTTTATTAATTAATTATTTACCAACCTCATTTATAAACAGTGGAAAAATTTTTACTCTTTTAAGATAAGCAAATACAAATCATTGCTCAGCAGATTTAGATTGGGCTTATTTATTTTTGCCTCAAGATCCTTTACCAGATTCAATTGCAGGATTGAACATCAAAAGTGTTTCTTTGCTAATACAAATATAATTAAATCATAAGGACAAGTAAGTTCATTTAACTTTGAGGTTGAAATTTTAAGAACTCATAGGCATTATTAGCATTGGCAATGTAACCGTTTAATATAAGTTGGATAACTACTTACATTTGTACAACTGAATCTTAAAATAGATTACATTTAATTCCTTTCAATAATGATAATATTAAATTAAAGATTATCTTTCCTGAATACAGTAATATCTGATAAACTTTAATTATATTAATAAACAACTATACTATTAATTAACTAAAATAATAGAAAGCATATTAACTAATTCATCTAGTTTATTGCATATTTCATTTCACTAATATCCTTTCTGGAAGTAGCATAAAGAGTATTAAATTCCATTTAGTATGCTTATTAATCCAAGATAATCCACTCTTAAGATTGCTTAAAACTTGGTATTTATTACATCTAATATTGGATTGGAGAATACACAATTCAGAAGTAGCATTTGAATATTTCTTCATAATCCATTATCCTTTAGTATCATTTGTATTTAACATGGATACTATTTAATGCATTTGCTTAAGCATTGGATACACATTCGTAATTTGCTATAAGTAGCAGTTTAATATCTTTAAACAGATTTTATCATTTGATCCAAAATCAAGCATTCAGTGCTTCATTAATTTGAGATATAAAATTAATCCATTCATTTTTCGATTTTTTATTCATGATGTGAATAATTCTGATAGTATGGTCATGAAGCAAAGTTTATTATCCATAGCAAAAATGATTTTCGTCACCTTTAAATCAAAATTCATTTCTTTAGCGGCAGGTTTATATGAAGCATATTTGAATTAAAAATATTATTTTAAATAGTGTTTAATTATATAATTGAAGACGAGATAAAATTAATATACATGAGCCTTATAGATATTCTTTCTGGTAGTGAGGAAAATAATTATTGTTTAATAGCTTATGAAAAAATACATCATTAAGAAATACACTTTTTTCAAAATATACCAGCTACTTATTACTCTCAATTGAAAAAATCCAGTGATTCCACAAGTCAATCTGTCTATTTTCTGCTAACAGTTGACTAAGATAAATGAGACTTCTTAAAATAAAGAATCAATTAATTAACAATGATGATTCTTGATTATTTGTTGTGGTCCAGCTTTCTTTTGAAACAATGAGAAGTCAAATGCCTAGCAAAGCACCTGGATAAGAAGTCAGATGCCTAGCAAAGCATCTGCCTAGCGTAGGCTCAGCCTGCCATCAAGGAGGTGAAAACACAATGTCTATTTAAATTTTAGAACCAGTTTAGGTCCTACATGGTTTGAAATTTTGTACAGAACTATTTGGGTTTTCCAGCTTAATCTTTTATACCTGTTATCACATGATGTCTGCTTAACATAATATTCTCCATCATGCTTTGGGAGATTCTCATTGTCAGTGAAATACTGGAAAAGGTTGTCATAGTTTCTTCCACGCAAAATATTAGTATTAAGATTTTTAAACAAGGTGGTAAAAAAAAAACTTTCATTTTCAGGTGTTCAGAAAAACTAATTTTACGAATATTTTTATTCAACGTAAATAAATAATAAACTTTAAATTTCTCAGATATTTATTCTAAACAACATTAAATTGACTTTTAATAAATAATTTATTAAACAAATAATTTTAGCAAAACTAAATCAATGTTTGCCAAATAAAATCTAAATCAATTAACTTTTATTACGTTTAAATACGGAAAGGCGTACACACAAGCACTCAACGTATAAAATGGAAGGACTGTTTATTTTACACATAATTAAAATATAATGTTGCATTTATAATCCTATTCTTTATTTTAATTTTTGAATTATTAGTTGTATATGTGCAACAATTCTTTGAATTTATATAATCGATAATTTTATTTCTTAATACAGATGACAATGCGTACGAAAGCACAAGTATTTTCTTTATACAAATTTAGAGGTTTATAAAAAAAATCATCACGTAAAGCTATTCAAAATGCTTTATAATACTATATTTCTTATAAACATTGGTATGAAAGACTATTTAAAGATGACAATAACTATGTTCTATGCCATACAACCAATATAAACAATGAATATATTTGCTTAACCATAAAAATTAAATTAATTAAAGCCAATACAATTTTTACAGTTTTTAAAGTTAAACTAGTCAATTCACAGAGATACTATAATGTTACAATATATACTAGGAATATACACATTTTTTAAATTAACATTTAATTACTGTTATTATATATTTATTTTAGTTTGTACTATATATATATATATATATTGTAATGGGATGGAAAAAATGGAGTGGACCTGGGGTGATGGTAAAATCATCACCAACCCCAGTTAACATATATTAATTTAATATAAATTTAAAATACATTTATTAAAGTAATGTTTATGTGAGAGATATTAAAGTAAACAATTCAAGATAATGGATGATATTATCAGAAAGTAATATATATTAAAGTAATGTTTAACATCACAAAATAAATATAATTTTTATATATACAGAAGATCATGAAATCTCTCTGAGAGATCAGCATAGTTAGAATAATCATAAGTATAATTATAAATCCACCAGCATTATCAATAAGTATAAGTAAGTACTCATTCAAGTAATACTCAAAAGAAATAACCACTCATCATCTTGAATGATCAACAATCAAAATACATCAATACACCTGGGTCTCTTTTTACGCGCGGACTTATTTAACACGATTTTGAAGTTATGTCATTCGTGTTTCACTGAAAGTCAAACTCCAATATTGTGCTATTACTTTAAATAATAAATTTTGTGCACTCACGTTATATTGAAAGTAATAGCACATTATTGAAATTCGACTTTCAACTTAGTAATTTCAATATTTTCAGTACTTTATAATAGTAAGATTTTATGCAATAATGAATTTAAAATCATGATTTCCACATTTTATGTATACACACATTAAATTTTACAAGATTATAATGTAAATTTATTCAAACATCTTGCGTGTTAATTATGCATTTTAAATCACATTCTGTTTTTGCTTTTTAAAAAAAGAACGTAATCAATTATTAATCATTTAGTGTCCTCAAGTTTATTTTTAAAAGGTGAATAATAGCAGTGGGCACAATTAAAATTGAAAATTAAAGACAAAAATAAGAATTTAATTTTTAGTTGTTAGATTAATTACTAATTACGCTGTCACCAGAAAACCATTAATTAAGACAACATGAGAGTGACGTTGCCGCTAGTTGTTTCATCTTGTAAAGAATCTGATTTTTTTATCAGTTTGCAAATGAACCTGTTTACCGGCAAATAGCAATAACAATTAAAACGTGTATAAAAAATATAAATTACTGTAAATTATGCATAAAAATATATTGTTTTGAATAAAATTAAATATTATAGTTAAAAAAAGTTTGTCTTGTATCAATTTTTTTCAAATTTGAAATTTTTTATTGGCCATATTTTATTTTCTTATTTTTTTTTTTTTGCATGAATTTTAAAGTAAATTTTACGTTGGTGCTTTGCTTTTATGCGAGTTTTGAAAAATCACAGTCCATATCCCCCCTTTTTCAAGGTAAGTTACATCTATTTTTGCACGATTTCATTTGCGTGTGTTTTCTGAGGAACCTATCTATGGTGTAAAATGAGACCCAGGTGTACAATAAATCAACAGACCATCTTGTGGATGGACTTAGAAAAGTCTACTGTAGACCAGGCCAATTATATAGCCTTTGCCAACTTGGGAAATTATTTAAACATAATTTGGATGCAGAAACTAAAAAATGTGCTGATTATCATCAATGCTCAGGCCACTTAGTGCGATTAATCCACTGGCCAACTATAAACTTCATTTCTAAGACCAAACTAAGATAAAATGTAGTGCTGCGGCTTTAAAAAATATAATCTTATGTATCAACCAGTATGATGATGATTTATCATCACTGAATACCCAAAAGCACTAAAATAGCCATTCACATAATCAGACCATTATTCATGAATCTAGCTCAGAAGAACACAAGGTCAAGTACTGTTATGGTGACTGAGAAATGATGCAATACCATTTTTAACAAATAAATATAAGTTTATTAATAACAACCATAAAAATGATATTAAGGGTCTTTGGAATATGGATCCACATTTAGAAGCATTATAATTTTGATTATCATAATAATAAAAAATGTTACATTGTGATTTACATATATATGATTTACAATATTCAAGTTATTACAGTGATTTACAAGGCCTCTTAATGAGTTTACATATATGTTCCATTAAGTTTACTTAAAACCCATTCAGCACTCAGGCATGTGGCTTGATATAAAATGAACATGTTTGAATTGACATTTAGTAAAACATAATTAAATTTTACATATATGTGTTGAAATCAATATATATATATATATATACTTTGCACACAGATAATGAAGTGATTAATAGTGCTTGAAAATAAATATTATCCAAATGTTACTGCCAAGCACTTTCGGGATGGTTCATAGTCCCATATTCATCGCTACTGGAATTTATTTAAGAACTATAATGATGTTAATGCAAATTTTATGCAAATTCATGTGAAGATGCATAAAACCAAATTTCAATTTATTATATTGTGATTTACATATATGTTCCAATAGATTTACATATAACACTTATATAGGTGCACAGATACCATTTTATTATTACATGAATATATTTCAACTGACATTTAAATACAATAAATGATTTAAATTTTACATATATGTATGTGCACATATTCAACACTGATGTCTATATCATATTATATTTTTGATTTGACCAAATAATAAAGTTATTAAAATATCCTTTTCCTAATTAATTCCTTGTTGAAATAAATAAACTTTCATTCGTTATTTTGTAATAGGTTCTACTCTTTATTAATTAGTTTTTTTTAAAAAAATACTATCAAACTTTTTTAAAATCTTTTTAACAGGTTAAGATTAATTAAATGTTTAACAATAATACTCTTGCAAGATTCTTTTGATTCAAGCAAAAATTGATTCAGTGTTTTAAGTTACATATTTTAAATGTCATTTTTTAAAGGAATTACTAAAAACAATTTCTTCAATAGTATATATAAAATCGTCTATGGATTTCTCCTTTCTTTTAGATATATGACTCAAACACATTATTTATTGGTTTTACTTTAAGTTATTAAGTTATCAATTTAAAATTAATTTTAAGGATTTTAAACTAACTCACCAGCTATATATATATATCTGTGCTTCTCTGCATATAGCTAAAATAGCATACATATAATTAATTCTTCATCCACTGATGGTTTCTCTGGGAAAGCTGGTAGACTGGATTGTCATCATCAAAATAGATATTGTAAAGTATAGGTCATTTTGCAGTTGATTCAACTTCAACATCAGGAAATCACACTGTTTTGTCCTCATTTGTTCAGGCTAATGAATCATTAGAAGTTTGACCCAGACTTCAGGTGAATCAAAACATCATTGAAAGACAACTAGTAGCAGCTCCTGGATCTACTGTCCTGACTTTATCTACATCTTTATGGGAGTTCTGTCCAACTCTTCAACTCTGCAGCTGGCTATTGGCCAACTCTATTACTTTCATGCTACAGTTACCAACAAACTGCAATTAACTTTTAAAATATTTGCCAAACTATATTATAACTCTCTTTTCAAAAACTACTATCCAGACTAAAATAATATTTTTATCCACAGCTTTTATAGTCTTGGATTACTAAAGTGACAACAATACTAATTTAAAATTGTTTTTATCTTTCTAATCCTTTTGACAGCAACTTTGAAATTTTTATCAAAATGTAATATACAAAAATTTCTACATAAATAGAAATTTACCAATTAATTAAAAACTTTTTCCTTATCTCTCTAATCCTTTTGAAAGCAAGTTTGACAGTTTTACCAAAGTGTGAAGTACAAAGATTTCTATATAAATAGAAATTTACCAATTAAATAAAAGATTTCAAAAATACCATACTTGTTTTAAAATTTCAAAATCAGAATAATAATAATACAATATTTTATTCAGACCTTTTTAAATGTTTATTTAATAATGAAATTTTATTTTAAATTCAAAATTATTTAACATTTTACTAGGATTATTTTATTCCAGGAAGATAGAAAATATTTATTAAATTTTTTTTGTCTGTGCTTATTTCTACTTTTCTTTTACTTTATATATTGTACCGGGCAGAATTGTATGTTCGTCTAACAAGAGCTAGCATCTAGGCAAAAGTACCTCGAGTCCAATCATGTGCAAGGTACATAAGACAGGAATAGTCATGAACTCTGCCCTATTGCCTATTTTCCAGATCTATAACATTACGAACAACATTTCTGATGATAACAAATAAAATTTTATTCATTCCTGTCCTGGAGCAACAGTGGAGAAACAAGAGATATATAGAGAATGATAACATTACTAGGCTTTGAACCCCCACCCCCAACAAAATGAAATAGTTTAAGCTATAATTAGACTTTTATCAAAATTCATTAATAAATCTAAGTTGGCCTGTCAGTGGAAATGAGCTATATATAACACAAACTAATTAATGATGCATATGCATAAATGAAGAGGCAAAGCAGAGTTAAATACTAATTATATGGTTAATAATTTATTGATATTAATTAGAAAAATGAATAAACAGTCATGAATGTATTTACATATAACACTAATAGAATTTTGGGTTTCATTTGATTATAAATGCTGATTTGCGTATTGAAGGAATCACATAATAACAGCACATAAGTTAATGATTAAATAATTCGCAAATCCACAATTGAATACGGTGATTAAAAAAAATGTACAGATAGTCAAAAGATGCGGCTTAATATGCTAACAGTAGATACCAATTTTACCATATTATAACTTGGATGCTATGATTATTTTATGAAAAATAAATGACCTTAAAACAGATAAATGGTATATAAGTTACATCAATTATGGTTCATTTGAACCACACACGAAAATATTTTATAATTTACATTATTCACTTAAATAGTCATTAGACCTTAAAATGTTTAAACAGAAAAGTTATTTGTATTTTATTCTATTCTTTTCTTACTGGAGAGGATTTATTTAGCATTATT
Organism: Epiperipatus broadwayi; assembly: GCA_028023455.1. NCBI lineage: Eukaryota > Metazoa > Onychophora > Udeonychophora > Euonychophora > Peripatidae > Epiperipatus > Epiperipatus broadwayi. The sequence goes on from JAQFVV010014005.1 coordinate 49,926, forward strand.
TGTTAGCACACTCAAACATTGTCTCAATGAGAGATCAAGTAGCTTAAATAAGCTTTAAAATGACATTCCCTAACTTATAATATAAACAAAAACATGAGACGGATTTAAAAATCATGGCATTACATCTTACAGATTTAAATGGGCAAATATAAGAATATTAAACAAGAATGATGGTGCTGACTAAATCATAATGCTAGAAAAGATTTGAGTCCATTTTAGGACAAACACTTCATCAATTATATAAACATATGAAATGTGCCTGTACATGTGACAGGACAGCATTTGAAAAGGTGATATCGTAGAAATTGCATGGTCTGGTTCTTCCAGTGTTAACCAATGTAGAGCCTAAATGACAACCTGACAGTATCCTGGAATCGGTGCTTCCAAACCCCATTCACAGACATGCCATAAGTAAAATAATCCCATTCCTCTGGGTTTTAAGTTTGACAAAGCAAAATGAGGGAATTTCGTAATGTTATCTAAGCCAAGCAACGCTAATGATAAAAAAATAAATCAGGTTCTTAATGATGCTGTTATGTGGATTAAGGCCCTCATAATTTAATAGAATCTAGCGTAATGATATGAAATAATTTGATCCTTCTCGAAAGGTACGCAAATGACCTTTAATATTAGTTAGGATGTCATAACATAAAAGAGGAAATATTGTTCCCTTCATTAAACAAATATTAATACACTAACTAGTAATTAATTCCATAAAATAATTACGATGCTAGATGGCATGATGGGCAAATGATTAACCATATAATAAAAAACAGCAAAGGTAAGGTCATTAAGTTTACTTTAAAATATAATATGAAAATAAAATCAATAGCATGAACATGGTAATAAAGTGATAGATTAAATGTAGCAGCGAATAATCTGCCACTAAGCAAAAAGAATAACTTAAAAATATTATTCAATCGAGCGAAATTTTAGTTAGGTAAGAAAGCTTACATTTACGATTTAACATCCCATAATACCATAATATTGAGGATATCTAATAACAAAATTTAGGATTGGTTCACTAGATTGCACTATTAGCATAATAAATTAAAGCATACAAAATTTATAATATTGAAATTAAAAGTTTGCCACATTTAAAATATTAAAAATAGAAATTGTGAAACCCATTAAAGAAATGCATTAAAAAAAAAATTATAGATTCGTGCATTAGATTTTTATAACAGAAAGAGAAAGTCATTACTTCATAGAATTGTTACAATTAGCATTACAACACCACGTTTAAATAGAAAGAGAGTTACATTATAAATAATTTAGGTTTTAAAATGAAAGTTTTGAAAGAGTTCATATTAGCAGCATGATTAGAATTTACCTTTCATTACTTGATGTCGTGACATCCATATGATTGGTAAGTGTAAAATTATAAAATGAGGAAAACACGGTTAGCAAGGCAAAGTTTGGAAAAATAATGGCTGGCATCTTGAGACAGTTATTTCAGCATTTAAATTAGGCAGTCCATAAGTGGAGATGGCAGTTTAGCATAGCAGTATGGAAATGATTTTTGGAGAAGAAAGGGGAAGCAAATTTAGACCCTCTATTCTGGATTCATATTGCAAAATTTAAATTGATGTGGATCAGTTCTGTAACACTGATTAAAATGGTGCATTAAGAGACTTAGCCTAAAATTTCAGTTCTATTTATATGTAAGCAAGACCTTCTCGAATATTCTCTCTTTCCACTTGATAAGGCCCGGATGTCCATTAAGTGGCCTGAATGGACCTATTTTTTATTTTCAATGATAATGCAACAAGTTCTAGAGAGTATTGTTTTAATCTATTTCGAGAATGGAAATAGATTCAAAAAATATAATTTCCATTAACATTATGTTTGCTAAGGGATTTTAATTTATTAATTACCCTTTTTAAATTAAATCTAGAATATTCTTTTATTTATAAGTTTCAGATTTATTTTAATTACTTTCTAGAACTTTCGTTGCATCATAAAATAAAATACGCGAACTATAAAATAAAAAAATAAATATATGCATAATATTTAATAAAAAAAAATTATTTTTTATCAATATTTATTTTTGCAATCTTGAACACACGTACATGATTATTTAAAGGGAATGGAAATTTAATTATTTCTGACTTAAAATTATTAAATATTCTTTTATAATAAAACGTTTAACTTACGAAACAACAAAAACAAAAGAGGTTTTAAAACTTGTATGTGTGTCCTTTCACTCTCTAGTGATTTAATACATATATAGCTGGGTTTAAACCTCTGATTCAAGGTTTTGAATCACTAGACAGTGAAGCAAAAATGTGTGTAACATATTTTCTGCGTCAGTATACATGCACACACAACTATGTTGCTGTGTGCCATATAACCCAAGTTGTTACATTATATGTATATCTGTGGCTGATAATATTAGCTGCAGAAAATGCAGACAATAAATAAATTTGCTATCTACCAGATTAAAACAAGAATTTGAATAGATTTTTTTTTGATATAAATTATTATAATATTTATTAACACATATGTACAAGAATATTGTACCGGTATAAATCCACCACGCTTACTCATACACAGTACCCGAGTTCAAACCCAGTCCACGTTTAAGAATAAATTCCAAAACGCCAACTAAATTCAAACCCAAACCCCGGTATGACCAACCGATGATGACTTTATAACAGCACGGGATTATCCCTTTACTAGCTCAACTCAGAACACAGACTAAATTACTTACAGTTAATTATATATAGATCTATTATACTCTGGATATTGGTACGGTCATTAATGTAATGTATATATTTAAGTTGCCAATACAGACAGTAGGTGACTAAATAGACTTCGAGAGTAATGAGGTGGAAGACACAAAATTAGATTAAATAAATTGTTTAATAATAAATAGAAAGCATTAACAAATATTATTCAAAAGTACGGTAAGACTTCCATAAATATTCTATTATAATTGGCTACTAGTCTTTAGTAATCATTTTACCTGGTAAACAAACTCATGCCAATATCGATTGTAGTTAAATGATTGACGGGTGGCTAAAGGAATCAGAGTATTTGGGGCATTGAAAATATTTATCTACTATTTTATTAAGTTATTTTATTCGAATAGATTCGAACCGTTGCGTATACGAATAGTTGGAGGGTGGTTTTAGTATAAATATGATATCTAAGATTGATGTACTAGTGGTTGCCTAGATTAAAGAGCCCTACAGTAATCAATTGCGGTGCATCAACGGAATACCGGGCGGCTTGTACTTTGACAAGGCTTAATGCCCCCAAGTAGATCCAGGACACTACAACCAGCCGGGATCATTTTGAAACCCGGTGATCAAGAGATTACCTGGGAAAGAATTGCTTTCTTCCCCATATGGTAGTATGGCGAGACGCTAACTCAAGGAAAGGCATTGCCACAGTCATCGAGGACGAGTGCTTGAAGTGGATTTAAAAAGGAATTATACAAACCTGGATAATCAATTAGTCTATTTCTACGCAACAGCTGATATCAACTATTCCAATAAAACATGAGCGGAATTAAACTGACCGTGAAAGCAATAACTAAATTAAGTTTACTCTGAAACCCCTAAACCCCAGGTTGTTCAGGCGGTAGCGATAGTATCAAATTTTACACTGAGAATTATTTCTCATTTCATGTATGACATTAAAATAATAAACTTAAAACCCTTTACATATTTCTGATTGAACTTTAGATTACAATAATATGACAAAATACTGAATTCATTATAATAAAGTGTTTTAATATCTGCCAACTCAACATATGAAATAATCTTGAATTCAAAACAACGAACTTACTTTTAAAATAACTATAATCAATATTATAAACTAGCTTTAAACAGAGTTGGGAAATATTACTATTGGCATCGTTTGTTTATAGCATAAATAATAAAGGAAAATATAAATGTATTCATTTGAATCATTATTACTATTAAGTACAGTATTTATAAATTATTTTCTAAAGACTAGAGTGGAGGAATAAGAGAAAAGAAAATTTACTGACAGGTTTTAAAAAGTAGCATTATAAAAGAAACAAAACTTACATGTGATTAATTTGATTGACAGATTAACTATACAATTAAGCTCGGGAGAAAGTTAAAAGTTCATGTAACACAGTTACCCTTCTTTCTTCATCCAGCTTGGCTTCTCACGGTGGTATTTCTGATGAGCGTAGGCGCGCATTTGAGAATTTACTTGAAAGGCATAGTCAATTTGGAGATTGGAAGCTGGAAATTTTGAAGCACATAAAGCATGATCAGACAGCGGCACGAAGATTCAAATTGTCAGGACAGAGATCAGCTCCTGGCACTTAGCCCATCGACATTACGGTTTACTGGTGGACTTCTTAACAGGAGTTGTAGCGATTTCTCTAGCAACTGCTGTGCTGTCTTGAGACTATCTACTCTCAACCACGTCAAAAGTTAGAATGTTAGTTTTTTCTAAGATGACCACGGTTGACCTTTCTGCCTGGTTTTTGTTTGAAACTCTGCCTACTTTTCTCTAGCCTCCAGCAATCCAACTTGACCATACAATATCAATTATCCATTTCCATTGTTCCATTTTCAGCTATCTTTGACTTTAACACACAATTTTAAATTGACCAAGTAATTACAAAATATAAATTCCTTATCTAATTTTCAAATACAAATTAATTACTCTATACATTTGTACAAGACAGATTTTCAATTAAAAACACTGATCAAAGGAATGTGACTTTTGATCAGTATTTTTAGGCGACTTTATATAATTCTAAAAGTTAAAATTTAAACAAATACACCCCAATGAAACTTTTAAATTAAGCTGCTATAAATTCACAAACCACGCACACACAAATATTATTTCATGATTTGTGATATTTATACCGGAATCTTTACATATCTTTTTACAAAACATAAAATATATCCCAATTTTTATGTGACTTGAAATAGAAAAATCTCATTGCGGGCAAATAGTAGTTCGAATTACCGCACTTCAACAAACACATGAAACTAAGATCGGTTCTTCGATCTGTCTGTTTCAATATATACAAGTAGAATTATATAAAACAACAAATTAATTAATATAATTTGCAATAGTATAATAGGGATTTTAGCAAGAATATGATTCATCATCATCATCATCATCATCATCAACCATTATCATTCCAGTGCAGGATGAAGGTCTCTCCTAGTTTAATCCATCTTTTCTGATCTTTAGCTTCTCTTCTCCACATCACCCCTGCACACTTTCTTATTTCATCCATCCATCTCACATGTGGTCTCTTTCTGGGTCTTTTACAATCTCTTGGAATCCAGTTTAAGATTTCAATTGTCCATCTATTATAATCTCTTCTAGCAATATGTCCATCCCAACTCCACTTCAATCTTTTAATTTTTTTAATGAGGTCAGTAACACCTGTTTGTTCTCTTACCCATACATTGCATTTTTCGATCTCTTCTTGTTACTCCCAACATGCATCTCTCCATACTTCTTTGAGTGGTCTGGAGTCTCTGTATTGCTCTTCTATTAAGTGTCCAAGTCTCAGATCCATAAGTAAGAACTGGTAAAACACATTGTTAAAAACCTTCCTTTTCAAACACATAGGCATATTTCCTTTTAGTATCAAGTTATTTCTACCAAAAGCACTCCAACCAAGTTTAATTCTATGATTAATTTCATCCATTATGTTTCCATCTGTATTAATAATCTGACCAAGGCATTTGTAACTGTTAACTTCTTCTAATTCATCATAATCAATCTTTATTTTCATATTTTGAGCAAATCAAGTAAACATTACTTTAGTCTTTTTAACATTTATCTTTAGTCCTACTTTTCTACTTTCATCTGATAACTCCTGCAACATTTCCTGCAGCTCTGAAGCATTATTTGCAAAAACAACTATATCATCTGCAAAATCTAAATGACTTAAATAATCTCCATTTACTTTAAGTCATTTAGATTTTGGAGATGATGGAGTCACCCTGTTTTACACCCTTTCTCAATGTTGAACTTTCCCAGTATCATTATGTAATCTAATTGTTGCTGTTGCATTTTTATAAATATTCTTTAAAATATGACAATATCCTGGATCTATACCTTGATGATACAATGCCTTTAATCACTGAAAAAATGTTTATAGAATCAAATGCCTTTTCATAATCTCCAAATCCAAAACATAATGGCAACTCATATTCGTTTGTCCTTTCTCCCACTTTTCTCAATACCTGGATATGATCCACTGTACTAAAACCACTTTTAAATCCAGCTTGTTCTCTTGGTTGGTGAAAATCCAAAGTTCTTTGTAGACGAGTTGTAATTATCTTAGTAAAAATTTTGTATAAAACTGATAAAAGGCTGATAGGTCTGTAATTTCTAATATCTTCTTTATCATCTTTTTTTAAATATTAATATTAATACTGCATTCTTCAATCATCTGATACATCTTTATCATTTAGACATTTGCTATAAAAAAATTATATTTCTTCACCTGCTTCTTTTAATATATCAATTATAATTCCATCATTACCTGGAGCCTTTTCATTCTTATCCATTTCATAATGTCATCTCTCTTTTTAGTAATAATTCCATCTTTTTTTTTATTGCAGATATAAATTTCCGACCAATACCAAAATTTTGTTTTACATTCTGGAGACTTTTATTTTCTTCTACAGCTTTCCTTGCTTCTAGTTCACAGTTACACTTTCTTACATCATTTTCAAACTCTTTTCCTACCATTTTACAAAATTCCGAGATATTCAATCCTTTTTAATGCGTCATTTTTGTATATCTTCATATTCCTTCTTTCTTCACTAAGATTCTCTAGTCTCGAGTAGAAATTTTGTTGGTCTAAGTACTGCTTTTCCTACCAGCAATCTTTGTTGCAGTTTTGAAAAGTGTATCAGTTATTTTCATATTAATTTCATTCAAATCTGAATCATGTTCAAAATCTACTAATACTTGAAACAGATTTGTAAGTTCTAATTTAAATTCATCAGAATGTTTCTGAAGATTAGGAATATCAACTGTAAAAATTGTTTTCCTTAATAATTTTTGTCTCGTCTAGTTTTGCATTAACACGTATTTTACATCTTACCAATTGATGATCCTTCCTGTTAAATTTATTAAGAACATTACAATCTTGAAATATGTATTTTCTATTAGTCAAAATATAATCCAATTCTGCTGTACCTTCATTGGGATGCTTCCATGTCCATTTCCTTTTAACATTTTTTCAAAAAAAGAATTCATAATATAAAGTTTTTTCTTTTTCAACCAAACTCCACTAGTCTATGCCCTCTCTCATTTTTATTACCATAACCAAAATTACCTACAGTGCTTTCATCTTTCATTTGTTTACCAATTCTAGCATTAAGTCTCCCATAACAATTTCATAAAATGTTATTTACTCTGATCGAAAGCCTTTTGTACATCCATATAAAAATCTTCTACTACTTCATCACTATGAGCACTTTTTGGGGCATAAACCAGAATTATCACATTTGGTATCTGCTATTAAGTTGTATAACTAACTTGCCCTCTGTCTGATACACCATAAATCTCCACAATGTTAATTTCTTCCACTTTTTATTTTTTTCAATGAATTCTACTCC
>JAQFVV010014006.1:0-57428 GCA_028023455.1 Epiperipatus broadwayi
GAAAATAAAATAAAAGAGGAAGAGAATAAAGGGAGAAAATTATAAAATGGAAGTAAAATATAACCTACTAGAATAAGAGGGAGTGTGTGAAAGAGAAAGAGAGAAAAAGAGATAATGCTAATAAAAAATGAGAGAGTGAGAGAAAAAAAGAGAAAGATATGAAAGAGAGATATAAGAAGAAGATAGAATAAAGGAGAGAGAAATGAAATGAGATGATAGAAGATATGAAATGAAAAGAAATGGAATAGAATTGAAATGATATAAAATGAACTATAAATTAGAGACTCTAAACGACTCAGTGCAGCGGGGTTACTATAAATTAAAAAAAAAGATGATGATCCAGAGATGTATAGTCAAATAAAGATCAAATCCAATACTGATGAACTACAACTACTACAGCATAATGATATTTTAATAAACCTTACAAAAGATTATCTAAATCATTACTTAATGCTTACCATATTAGTCTTACCAATAGATCATACACTCTCTGAATAAGACCTATGATGCTTTACTTTATAAGATTATCTTACAGAATATTTACTAAAACAACAAGAGCAAATAACCTCAGGGATTTTCAAACTAAAACTCTTGTGCAAAATTACAGTTTAAGTTAAGTTGTCTAATAAAGAATTACTGTGATTAATAAATAAATAAGTGACATCTTAGCTGACCATAAAATAATTAGAATATGTTCAATCTTAAAATAATAAATAAAACAAACATTAATTCAAACAATTTAATGAATCAATTTACATTTAACTAATAATGGCCTATTATCTAAGATATTACTTGAGAAAAGAAAAGAGCAAGGGTACTTTTAATGCCTTTCCATACTCATAGACAACCACTAAAGACCTCAAATGCAAATGGTTTAGAATTCTTTAAATATATAAGATTTAAGATGATGATAGATGATGTGCAGTGAATATAAGATAATGTGCAGCTTTTAAAATAATATTAATTAAAATATTCTTCTGAAGTACTAATATTGTTAATCTGATATTGCATAATCTTTAGTCTGAAAGATATACCGATAATTTAAAAAAAAAATAAACTTTTAACTAAATATTTAATTAGGTATCTGCTATAATGCAATTATCTGTATTTGTGATTCAATATGAGAATCATTTACTTTAACATAGCTTGTTAATTTTCAAGACAATATCAACTATATTTAATTGACTTAGAATATACTTGTAAATGTCTGAATTGAAGATTCATTAACTTTAAAATTTAAGACTTTGTGAACTTGGAACCCAAGACAATAATATATTTTCATATAAAAGTAAAACAAACAAATAAAACTTTTGAAATAATAATAATTTGATTTATTAATAATGAGAAGAAATGTTTATAAATATAGTGGAATACAAACAGTGCCAATACTGCACTAAGATTTTATATAATTATTTGGACTAATTAATAACATTATTCTGTCATTTACTAATCAGAATAACACACAGAACTATGTTTATATTGAAAACCCTAAGCTTAATTTTATACTCTTCAACTTAACAAACGCTAAGTTGGAGTAAGCATATTCAACAATACTTTTTTAAAAATATCATCACTAGTTTCACGGATATAACTAATATCACAGCTAGATATAGGTTTAAATCAGATTAAGCTAATACTAAAATTAAACTAAATTAAGTGTATGGGACAATCATTCATCAGAGATCAGTTATACTTTTTCTTAAATAAATCTAGTCCACATAAAATTATTCCCTCAATGTTTTAAAGATAATGATATAACAGACTTACAAATCCAGCGGCGAAATTCTGGATGAAAATATTAAATTATTATGTGTGAATTGCCACTTATACCATATGCATATTTAATATACTTTAAAATAAATATAACTTATTGTTGGTTATCTTGGGTGTGATAAAACTATCATAGCAACACAATTCAAACATTGATATACCTATGAGCCATAAATTATCTACAACTACCTGAAGAAATACATTTCCTCAAACAAGCATATCTTGTCATCACAAATCTAAAACAAATGCAACATCACCTACTGTGGTGGAATTAGCATTAAGTCATCATGAATGATAGGCAAAAATATAAAGATACTAGGCTTCTCAGAGCTGGAAAAGAATATGGTGGCTTCCAAAAAAATACCTAACTTCGAGGCAAAATGACGATGTCTGGAATTTATCTTCAGTACATCTGGGAACAGGAACACCCACCAGAAAAGCACAATCCTTTCATGGGATTTCCAATGCTTATAAATGTGATCATCATCACTGAAAATTATAATAAAATACCCTCTTTTGGGGGGGGAACAAGCACTATCAAATCATGGAAATACAATACAATAAGGATGGAGGATTTCCTCGACTCCATAAGGCATAATCAAAAATTATAAATTAACCCTAACTCTTAAGGCTAACAAATTCTAACTAATAGCAAGATATATACTTCACTTAAACTAACTAAGTTATTTCCAAGAAATTTATAAAATACAAAACGTATATCCAATATTCAACCAACAAAGCAAATTATGTGTCAACTGACTACTGTAAAAAATACTTTAAACTTAAATGCATATAAATTTCTAGGTAAGGCACAATGCACACATAACAAAATATTAAATGCTAAAAATATAGTAACTAGTGGACTTTTGAAATGGTAAATTAAATGCAAGAATATTTACTTCTCGATGAATATAAATTATTTGTAATTATTCTTAATATAACATTCATAAAACAAATGAATGGATACTCTCTGATAAACTTCTTTAGTAAATTTAAAATAAAATTGAGTAAAACATCCCACTTATATGAAAATAAGACTGTGATATTTAAATCTCTATAAATAAAAATTATTAAATAGGAACTAGCTAGTGTAATGCTTGATAAATAAACTAAATCTACTTAAGAATGGTAAGAAACATTTGCTCATTCAAATAAACCTATTTCATTTTAAAATTATAACTCTAGTTTACCTGTATATTTATGCAAAAAGTGTTACATAAAAATTTAATAGCATAAATATTTTTATGGTTTCATTTTTTTTTAACCAACCAATAAAAAAAAAATAATACATTAACTTAAGTTCATATTTCGGCTCCGTGATGATTTTTCCATTTCATAATGTGTAGACAATTTATCCAGGTTTAGATATCTATTTAAATTCGAAGCTTCAACTAATACATTTATATACGTGGCAATCATTTCCAAATGAAAATGTTCAGTAGTTCTTTATATAAACACTTCCACTTTCTTTTATCTTTAAAGATAATTTTAAATATTAAAATAATAAAACATCGTAAGCATAAACATAAGTTGGCACTGGAAAATAAATTATTCAGCTGAGTAGCATAAGTATAATAAGCATAAGTATAAGTAAGATAAGCCGGCATTGAAAACAATAAATTCTTCAGCTGAGTACATGTTTTTTTTTATATTTATAATCCTAGGTTCAAACGTGGAATAATTATAATATATCTATTTAGTTAACTTTTACTGTTCTTCTTTAGATAAATGCATTTTTTTAAAATAGAGCTTTTTTTTAAAAAAAAAAAAACGTTTCTTAATATTTAAAAATGTATTTCTTTTTTTAAACAAATTTCCTTTTATTTATTTTTAGACATAAGAGTAGACTTTGTTTATAATTAAGGACACTCCTTGTTTTATGAACTAAGATCAACTGGCTACTATAATAAAACATTACGTATTTGACAGAGACAAGTTCATTAATAATATTTTTAAATTCATTTAAAGTTTTACTTCCAAACAAATTCTTTTCATATTACTGGCATAAACGAGAATTAGCATTTTAAAATACATATTTTCTTCTTAAATATTATTCTTTTAAGAGCATATTTACATGTATATAGCATGTATTAATAATGCAGTATTAGATTTAATGACACTTTTAAGTTATAAAGATGCTAACACATTTCCATTTTAATATTTTAAAATGTCTGAATGTCTTTTTTTTAAATTTCTTCTTCACGTTTATTTTTAATTTGATAGGAGATATACTATATTTTAGTGCAATAAAGTCTTTAGCCATAAAATACTTAATAATTTAAGTTTTACTTCTAAATAAAGAAAAATGAATAGATAAAAGTAAATGAAATATGAGATGCTGTATTTTTTTTCTTCACACATTTTCTCATAAATTTTAATGCCTCAACTGGAATGAAAAACTGTCAGAAAAACAGATTACCTTACTTCTAGCTTCAGCAGTTCATGTTACACAACGATTTAAAATAATGGTTTTAAAAACATACTTTTATTTTTTTAGAAAATATAAAGTTTTAAAAAATTACTTTTTATAAACAAAATTTTAAGATCCAGTCACACATAGAATTAAAACAGATCCACAACTGAATGACCCTTTAGATCTCCATTTATCTCACAATTTTTCACCCACCTACAGTTTAATTAAAAAACCAATAAAAACTATTTTTTTATTAAATTTTAATATTCCAACAAATCAGCTGTGAAATCAATCTACTGACATAATCAATATAATTTTCTTATACCATGTGACCTTCAGCTGGAAAGTCAAAATTTTATTATTAACAAATATTATACAACAATTTTTTTAATGATATTTTATAACCCAATAGTAATAAACATAAAAGTTAAAGTTATACTCTTTATTAAACCCATAAATATTTCATTGAAATAATTACATCCACACATTTGTTTTATTTACTTATTTTAAATAATATTGGAATTAAATTACTTTTTTTTTATGTTTCCATGTTAATGCATGCACATTCTCACATACAAATGCAAGTTAATTGTTTAAAAGTTATTTTTAAAACTACAACAATAGAATGTTAACAAATATTTAATCTAAATAATTTTTATAACTGAATGTTAAACTACAAAACTAATAACAAATATTTTTATTTTTTAATAAAAACTTATATATCATTTTTTTTTTAAATTTATTACTTAATTATTCTAATTTAATAATAATATCTTATTATTTTTCTTTAAACATTAGAATAGATTATATGATAGTTATTTTAGAATACATTTAATATTAGTTACAAAACTGACAACTATTTCTGATGTCTTTCTTTTTTTAGAATTCAAATTATTATTTAGCATCTCTTACCAACCTAACTCATATATCTTTTTTCAAATACTTAGACATAATTCCATAATACAATAATGATTACAATCAATACAAGATTATCCTAGTTTAGTCATTAACTAATTTAATTTTCATTTTTATCATTATTTTTTTTTAAAAAAAATCAGACAATTTCAAATGAAAAGGTTAAGCTAAGATAATCTTTGGCTCCTTTTAGAACTAAGTGAAACTTCAGTTAGGTACAATATATATATATGGACAAAGAGATAATCTTCTCTATTTAAAAGCACTGTGATATTTTAAGGATGATTCTCCAAAGACCCATTTCTGATGCAATCAATGAACTATACTAAGAATATATTTCATATTTACCTCATTTAATTTTCATATAAATCAATTTATTTTTGATTACAATGTTATTAAAATAAGTCATAATTAACGATGTATTTGTAAACTGAATTATAAAAGCATTCAAATAACAATGTATAATTTGTATTGATATAAATTCCATGCTTCATAGTGTTAGAGTTTATTCAGATATTTATAAATTAACTCGAAAATGAGCTAAAGCATTTAATTTTTATCAGGGTGTCAAAACTTTAGTCTTGGAGGGCATTGCACTAAATATCACAGCACATTTAAATTAAAAGATTATATCTGTAAATATAATTTTATATTGCTTGGTGATGTTTAATTTGATTTACTTATATATTAATAATTAATGTTTAAAACGTGGAATCTAAGTAACTAAACAGGATCATGGGTTTGTAAAATATTGTCTACTTCAGGTTTATATCTACATAAAATTGTAAACTATCATCCAGTTTTAAAATCCATGTTACCTTTCATAAGTTATACAGTTATTTCTGATATCAACTTATCCTGAGGTCATAAACCAGAAATCTCCACAATCGATCTTCACATCAAAATAGATCTTCGATTTTTGTATTCATCTATTGGAAACAGAATTTTGTGATTTTATCATGTGATTAAAACATCATTCCACTTCTCAATCTTTATGGGATTTCATATATATATATATATTGCAATTGGTAATTAACATTTTAATTCACATTTTCAATTTTGAAAAATGTCGTTATTAATATCTTATACATAAAATCCATAAATGTCCATAATACTGTCACATGATATTCAAGTTAAATATTTCTTTGTTAGAGGGTGTATTTTTCAAGAAAAAATTGTTTGTTCCATCATTAATAAACTGTAATGAAACATTTTATATGCAGAGGAAGTAATCCTTTCCTTATATTTAAGAAACATAATTTGAATACGAGTATTTTATTCAAAACAAGTAAAAAAAAGCAATCAAATAGAAAACACTATTACAAAAATGATAAGCCTTTCCATAAACAAGCAGAAGATTTTTAAAAAAACATAGATCCTTCGTGTCCTGTCTGTTACAGACAGGAAGAAACATTTGAGCATATGATTCTATCCTGCACAGGATTGACATCAGTAAGGCTAATGATAGCCCAAAATACCTCAATGTACTATTATAGGATTCTATCTATTAAGGATTGCATGAAGGACTGAAACTTCCTTCACATAAGAATGTCAACCTTTATTACATGCCACTGCTGAATGCAAAGACAATATTCATCAGTACTTTTAAAAAGATTAAAAAAAAGATGAAATTGTATCAACAAAATTCCTTTATGAGAACACTTGGAGTCTGTTCAATATCCACAGCATCCAAACATCCTTTTAGTTACTCATGAAATGAACTGAACCATTGTCTTCAAACCTCATAGAAAATAGAAATCATGTTATTAAAGCAGTTGATTTCCTTGAATAAGAAAACACAAATAAACCAATGCTCCAAATGTACTACTTAATTCACACTCAGAGCCTTCTCTAATAAAGTTAATTTGAATTAAAAAAACACTGGACAACTATCCCTTCCCTCCTTTTCTCTCTATGTATGTAACCTTATTATCTCCTTTTATTTACAATGTAAACATATATATGCAGAGTGACTCAGAAGAGTAAATGTAATTTTTTTTACCAAGAATAAAGTTCTTTTTGAAACTAAAGCAATCAATTTAAAAAAAGGTTTCAAATTCACATATCGGATATAACTGGTATGTTTAAAAAAATAAATTTAGCTTTATTAATAGTTTTGAATACCCAGCCAAAGGATGGATCCACAAAACTATAAATAAAGCTAAATGTATTAATACTTGCAGGGTGCATTTTTGAAGTGTACTAAACAGGCCAGATTATTCCAAACAATTTTTCCACATTTTCAATTGTAAATTTCTCACATTTATTTATATAATGTTAAAATCTTTTAATTCACATTAAATCATAAAAAAATTGTTAAAGTGACCAATTAAAAGAAAACAACCTTTAAAAGACCTGGAATATCTGACATAAATATAAAAGTTGAAGGACTGCTTTGATATGAAGATCATATGTTGAAGCATCTAACTTATCTCTTTGCGAATAGGTTGATATCTGAAATACATATCTAATAAATGAAAGCTGGTATGATTTTTTAAACTAGATGTTTTAAAATTTTATGTAGATAAACATAAGTATAAAGATCACGGTTTTTATCCAAATAAATATTAGGTATTTATTTCTTTGACTCACCTTATGAAGATATGTTCATATCCAAAATACAAGTATAATTAGTGACATCTTATCTGGACTGGTAGGGGACCATTTATACCAATTCAAGGCAGATCTTGAATTGATTATAGATCCATGACTCTGAAGTATGTACAGTGTACCATAATGTAAAAGTGACTGGTGCAGATTATAGTCTATGCTTTCTGAATAGCCATCAATGACTCTATATATACTGATATTCTTTAGATATTTCTTACTTAAAGATTAGGAGTTAACATGTTAAATCATGAATTATGACATAAAATGTGGCAATATGTTTCATGTTATAACCCACAATGGAACAAAATATGAAATTTTATTTAAAATAGAACAAAACTCTGATTGAAACATTTGAAATGTTTCAAAGTATGCATGGATGTAATAACATGAATCAAAAGATGTTTTCAAGTGGTTTGCAAGATTTTGTGATGGCAGTAAGAGCACTGAAGATAATCCATCAATGATAAAATATCTTTCACATTTTAAATCATAAAGTTTGATACAAACCACTAGTGCCTCAAACTTTTAGTGGCGAATAGCTAAACTATGATGCTATAAAACTAAGGCATTAATTTAGAAAAGGCTATTGAGGATTAATCAACAACTTTTAGAATTTGATATCTATAAAACGAAGCTGGTTTATGGATCTGTGTGAAATATATTCATTTTAGTTTTCTATCTACAAAAAATTGTAAATTATCATTGAATTTAAAATTTCACACCAGCTTTCATTTATATACATCTATTTCAATTATCAGCTTATCATATAAGATAAGGAAGAGGTTTGATATTCTGGTCTTGAAATTAAAATAGCTTCTCAACTTTTATATATTAAAAAGTGATTTTTTTACTTTAACATGTGAATTAATATTTCAGTTCAATTCTCAATCAATACACATAAATTTTAGATATTAATCAGTTTTTCATATCATTTATTCACTCTTTAAAAGCAGCCAAGTCACTTTTAAATACCTAAAAAATCATGCTGTTGCTTTAATCTTTTGACTCATCTGATGAAAATATAATAATGTCCAAAATACATATATAAAGAGTGAAACTGTATCTAAAGTTTTATAATGAATAGTAATGTATACAATCTTATATATATATATATATTGAATTAAATATGTCCATGGAATGTTATTACAATAAAAAATAGAAATGAGAAGATAATATCTAGGTAAATAGAAATAACCATTAACCTTTGATTTTACTAGGAAATTATAAATGACTACTAATTATATATATATAAAGTTAAATCTAGAAGTGAAGTACAAGTCCATGATTCTGATTTATTACACATACATATATGTTTTTAAATCATTTATTTTACAAATACATGTATAATCAGTGAAACTGCATCTGAAGTTTTATAATGGATAATAATGTACAATCTTATACCTATATATATATTGTACCTATATTGATATAGGCACATATAATTTTTATCTAAAATTATTATTAAAGTAATCTTTCATAAAAGAAAAACATAAAATTAAATGTTGAAGAGTTTATTGCAGCTTGTTTTCGAAAAAGATAAGAATTAAATAGTTTTCTAGCGTTAGTTTTTGAAATAAAAAAAGCTACAATTAATTAATCAAAAGGGGGGAGGGGGAGTCTTGGTTTGAAAAATGAAACTAAAGGTTTACAAAAGGAAATAAATAGTTTTTATTAGTATTCGTAAAAATATAATTTAAAAAGTTAAAACGTACAAATCTCTTTTCATTCAAGTTTAATTAAAGAAAAAATAATGTTAAAACTAATATATGTGCGTATATATATGCGATTGTCAACAATAGAATAAATGTTATTATAAATAAATGAAAGTTAAAGAAGATTATTATTAAAAAACACGGTAATGGTTATTAATTAAAATATAAAACAACATCTCCGCATGGCTATTACTAATTAAGCAATCTTCCAAAACACGTTTATCAAAGGATTAATTGATAAAGAATTTCAACAACAGATATTTGCCGGAGGATATTGAAAAGAAAACACTTCATTGGTATAAATACTGAATATTTTATCGAACAATCAGTTGAGACAATCAGTTCACAAATTAGTTGAGTGAGTGCAGTTCACAAATTAATTGAGTGAGTGCAGTTCACAAATTAATTGAATCAGTTGAGTTAATTATATCCAGAAACAAAATGCAGTGCTGAGAAGATTTTGGGAATTCACACCTCTCCACAGTCTAAAAAGTCCGATGAAAACAGCAAAATCTGCCTGTGAAATAATGTCAATGTAACAACTTAGAAAATCTCCGTCAGTATCTAATTGTCTTCAATAGTAATAATCGTGAATAATAAGGAAACTCATCAAGGAAACGTTCCAGCCAGCTGGAAGTATTCATTCTGGAACCAATCATACTGGAAGAAACAACAAACAAGAAGAAAACAAAGTGTTAAATCTACATTCAAAATCCTAGGTAAAACATTTGCTTATTTTTCGTTTATACTGTAATAGCCATTGCATTTCATTAATTCGTACAAATCTTTCAAGAGTCTAATTATATGAACTCTGTATCATACATAAATGAACTATTGATATGTGCGATTAAATTTCAAATGCTATGTAATCCTTTATTATTATTATGTGTATACATGAGTTAATATGTGCGTGATCATTATATCAATATTTATTAGTTAAATTAGAGTGTTCTATTATTAAATCTATAGGAATATTTAAACCATTTAGAAATGTTAATTTAAAATATGCGTGTGTTTTATTAGAATTATAAAATGTTTAAATTTAGTAAATAAGTGTTAGTTAATAAATTATCTTTAAAATTAAACTTTATTTGTCGGTCAATTCTTTTATCAATCTCTTTTATAAATTCCTTTTACAATTCTTTTAACCACTAATGAAGTATAATCTATTAGTGATTACAAACAGCTGAACTAGTCGTGGATTTAGGCGTTGAGTTAGTGGCCACTGTTCAAAGTGCGTTGTCTATTCTTTTAGTATTCTTTTAGAATAAACAGCTGGTGCCCATGTTTATACACAAACAAAAAAGTGCTTTGGATTTGGTGTTGAACTCAACAGCCAAGAAGAGGCTATGTCCTGGAAATGTAATGCTAGTTATATACTTTATAGCTATCGTTTGGGCATACATACTCTCTGAGTATGTTCTTCTCTGCCTAAGAGGCTGGTGTTTCGAATTCACATATTCGAATACGGTTCAATATATATATATATATATATTGTAACCTCCTCTTCCTATTACTCCACAATACCATTTATCATCTATTATATTAGCCAAAAATTAGACAATGAAATATAATAATGTTAAAAAATGACTCTCTATCTGGTTTGATACTTACAATACATAAAAACATAAGATAGACTTTAGGGATGATTACAACATAGAGGTTTTAACATTGAGAAGCATATAATACACTCCACAATGGCATTGTTATTGTAGGAATTCTCCATCTACTATCCTGTTATAATCATCAGAAAAATCCCTACAACAAACAATGTCTAACATAATATTTTATTTTAAACAAGAACTTAACTCTTCTTTTATAATTTAAGAGGCTATAAAATAATAATATTAAAAACACACATCAAATTAACTCAAAATAATTAGCGCTATCTTATGCGTTTCTCAGGGATCTAAAGTATAATATAACAATTACATATTGATAATTAAACAATTAAATTGCAAGAGGGAGTTTGTTAGGATCCAACTATTTAAATTAAAATCACACTTACGATTACAAAACATTAACTTTTTTTTATTTTAAAATTCACCTAACTATAATAATAACAATACATTAAAATTAATAAACACAATTTAATGCTTACTTTTATTTAAATAATTTGATTTGCTTTCTTAAGATTTATTCTTATACTTATGCAAATAACAGTCACAGAAACTAATTATTCTATTATAATTGATAGCTTTATCATCCAATCATTACCTCATAAATCTATATCAGTTAAATAAATTTCTTGATTAATTACAATTTACCCATTGTAATTGTATATTTCATTGTTACAAACATTATAATATACTTTATCAGTAATTTGTACTTTGAAATAAAATATTTCTAAATGTATTCTATAAAATAATTTCGAAACTAGATTTCAAAATTAGAACGTGACACTTAAATCACAATATTACTTTCTGTTATATGCTCTCCAGTTGTAATAATACTTAATTGCATTCTTCAAATAAATTTTTAAGATTCTTTTAATATTTAGTAAAATATGAAGTTATACAAATTCCCTTTAATATAATTGTAATTTGAAAGTAATGTATCAACTATATATTTTTGAATATAATTCTTGAGATAAAATATGTAATAAATATATGATATGTAATAACTCTATGTGAATTATGTGCTTTACAGATATGACCTTGTGATGAAAATGACTCTCAAATGCAATAAAATTACTAATACAAACTTCTAAATTAAAATATTCGTTTATTTACACTAATAATAATTAATAACATACAACTATAAACAATATATTAAATAATTAACAAACAAAATAATTATTTAAATATTCGTAAATTTACAAATGTTATAGATAGAGCTCACAAAATAAGCTCTTAACAAGCTTTGAGAATATCCTCAACCCAGACTGTTTTCTGCTTCTGGAATTGTCAGTGAGATGCTGGATATTCAAGCATTAGATTAAAAATACTAGGACAAGCCAAGCACTTTATCTAATGTTTAACTATTGAGAAGAAAATCTGAAATTGTTAGACATCCATATGTCTTCCAATCCAGCTATCTAATTCAAATAGCCATATGGGACTGAACTAAGTTTAGATACACCATATATTAATAGCTTTAGCAATATAAAATTGCCAAAGCCTTAATAGCAAAAAATGAAATGATAAAAATTCAAGTCAGATATCACATGGCTTAATTTAATAAAGCTTGTATTTACAAATGTTATATATAGAGCTCACAAAATAAGCTCTTAACAAACTTTGAGTGCTTCTGGAATCAGCAGTGAAGTGCCAGGATATTCAAGCATTAGAATAATAATACTAAGATAGACCTAGCATTTTATCTAACGTATAACTATTGAATAGAAAATATGAAATTGTCAGACATCCATATGAATCAATTAGCCATATGGGATTAAACTAAGTTCAAATACACAATATATTAATAGCTTTAACAGTATGAAATTGCCAAAACCTTAAAAGCAGAAAATGAAATAAAAAAATCAAATCAATTGTCACATGACTTAATTTAATAAAGCTTGTATTTACTCAATTTTTATACATTAGGATATTCTCAAAGCTTGTTAAGAGCTTATTTTGCAAGCTCTATATATGACATTTATTAAATTAAGTCATGTGATATCTGACTTGATTTTTTATCATTTCATAAATTTACCATAAAATTATTTACATTCATAACAGAGAGAATAAGAATTATTACATACATTTTAACATTCATGTTACATTTATTATCTAGTTCATTAAAATAATAAGTTCATTTTTCTTACCATCATATATGCTTTTTTAATATTATTATATAGTTTTCCCAACCAAGAATTATTTAGTGGTTATCTTCTTTGTCATCTTTTCATATTTACCTTATATTTTCTAATTTCAAATATTTCAATAAAATTATAGTATTTTAATTATTATTCATTTTCAAAATTTGTATGAATACATTGCTCTACAGTTTTGTTAATAAAATTAGTGCTGTGGTCATAATATTAAAAACAAACAATATAAATAATGTATTTAAAACAAATGATGAAATCAAGGATTCTTTTTTTTTCGTACACTATCATACATTTTATGCATTCTTTTTCTCTATCATATACATTTTCTGTCTTACTTTGAGCTCAAGTAAAATATTTAAACAATGATTTATTCAGATTTTATTTAAATACAAAGTATTTGCTTTCTGTATGGTTGTAGGATAGTCTGACAAAACTTAAATAGAAAAAACTATAAAATCAGAAATTAAAAAATAAATCTTTCCTCTTTTTTTTTAAAAAAGATAATTTATTCAACCTCCTTGTTCAACACCACCATAGTAACAAATGATGATTAAAGCATCTCCATGAGTTGTTGACTTTTCTCTCCTCTTGCTAGAAAATCACATATATTTTCAAGGAAAACAGTTTAAGATAAGAAATAAATGATCACAAACAATAACATGCTAAATGTTTTTCATCGCATTGTAATAATATCTGATCCTTAGATCTTGACATGTTTACAATGAAATGCACATTAATATTCTGGAGCACTATCATAATCATAAAATAGTTTAGGAAATATTAAATATAACTTTAATATTAATTTTTTCAATATTAAACTTTGGCATATATAAAGTCAGTTTATAGGTAAACTTTTTTCTTTATTTACTTTTACTTAGTTGTTTCATATTTTTGAAATACACAGAGATAAATTCATTCAAGTCTATAATAATAGAATATATGTCATGTCTATAATAATTTGTCATTATAAAAGATCAAAAGATTCACTTGATAGCTTTTTATCTTTTTAGCATATTTCTTTTTAAAAGTTAATTCTATCTTCTAGGGCAAAAATACTTCATGTTTATAAGTATTTTATCTGATATAAAATCAAAATAAATATCTATTCTTATATTAAACTGTTCTATATCTAATTAATTATATAGTAAATCTTTTTGTTCTCATAATAAACTGCTTTATAACCAATTAATAATAAATATTTTTCTTTCGAATTTGCAAATTTAACTAGAATATATGTTATTTTAACTTAAGAAAAAATTCTTTTAACTAGATTTATAATTTATCACTAAGTTATTATTTTAAAGTTCTATAAATTAATTTTATCAGTTGATAACATTTATAACTTTGTATTATGTAAAATTTCCTCTGAATAAATAAATAAATTAATAATGACATTAATTAGCCTTGTAGAGATAATCAAATGTTTTCTTATGTAACAATAGCTGCACTTATTAGATAGTTGTAGTTTATCATTTTCTGTTGTTTTTCCAAATGATATTAACCTTAATTGTTCCTTTAAAATTCCACTAATTGTCATTATAATTATTATTTGACATACAAGAGTATAATTAGATCATTGATAAAGAAACCTCAGTTGACATAATCCCATTGCCTTTATATACCACTTTGAAAATATATTTTATCACTGTTCAGCTTGTTATTAATCACTTTATTTTACTTAAAATGTAGTAAAATGATATATTTTTTTAAAATGTAGTGAAACAGGTATTCACTCTTACTTTTTATGATTTTCTCTTGTAAGTTCATCTGCTATCACCTTATATACTGTAGACATTGTGATATCAGAAAAACTAATTGAATTAATTTTATTGGTCAATGTCTCAAAATCAACCAGCAACTTGTTACATAAGTATCTTTCTGTCTACATTATTTAAAATAATTAAGATTAATAATGATTTAAAAACTAAGTTAAATTGAATAACTTTTAGACTTGAATTTAAAATATAATTATGATTTTAATAAATTTTAATAATAGTCCATTTTAAATAAAATATTTAATAACAATATTTATATCTAGAATATATTATTATTATTATTATTATTATTATTATTATTATTATTATTATTATTATTATTATTATTATTATTATTATTATTATTATTATTATTATTATTATTATTATTATTATTATTATTATTATTATTATTATTATTATTATTATAAAACAAATTATTATCTTATAATAAATAATTTTTATTTTTCTTTACTAAAATTCTGCCTACATACTTATACATTCACCTTTAAAAGATCACTGTCATTTAGATAAACTGAGATTTGATTTATTACTATTATAACTTTTAATAAATCTTATAAATTTATATAGGCATATTGTAAATATGCTTGTATTTATAAAAAAAACTATTATAATGAAATTGTTAAGGCTTTACTTCATTAGCATTTGAAATCAATTAATATATATATGTGCTCTGCGCACAGATAATGAAGCTATTCAATGTACATAAAATTATCAAAAGTTACTGCCAAGCACTTTCACGACAGTTTATAGTCCCATATTCATGGCAACTTGTATTTGATTAATATTATAGTTATTAATCAAATACAAGTCACCATGAATATGGGACTATAAACTGTCCCGAAAGTGCTTGGTGGTGATTTTTGATAATTTTACGTACATTGAATAGCTTCATTATCTGTGCGCATAGCACATATATATATATATAATGAAATTATATTTTACTGTTTGAAGTATAAATAATTATAAATAAAAGCTGTGTATTGACTATTTCCATAGAACTCTATCTTTAAACTCTATACATTAAGCTATTTATATGTATGATTTATCAAAAATTAATATTACTTCAATTGTATATTTTAAAAATGTTAAATTTTGAATATTTTTTATATTCTACCATAAACACATCTAACCAACCAAAAGATTAGAATATATATATATATATATTAAATATTTCAAATTGTGGAAACATCTGTTTAATTTTCATATTATAAAATCACCATCAGATATCAAGAGAGAATTATTGATGAAAATATCAAATTGTAAATGATTTCTGCATTCAAAAGTGTATGCTTTTAAAAACAATAAATTTAGGTTATATAGAGATGATGATAAAGTATTTATTTATGTATAAAGAAAAAAGTAACAAACATTCACAATTCTTTATAAATAATAAAGTGTTCCACCTATAAGTTGCACGTTACAAATTGACAGTTTCTAACAGATATAAATGTTTAAAATATTACAAATTGTGAAAATATCTGTTGAATTTTCATGTTAAAAAATCACTGTCAGATGTCAGTGGATAGTAATTAATGAAAATAACAAACTATAACTGATGTATGCATTCCAAAGCACATGCATTTAAATATAATCTTTTGCTATTATATAGTGATTAAAGTACTACTGTACTTATTTATGGTTTAATTAAAGGAAGCTAATAATGTCCAGAGAAACCTGTTAGCCACTTTACTTTTCCTTTCCATTCCCTGTCCTAAGTTTTCTTATATTCTTCTCTATCCTGATCCATCCCATTTCTACAACATAATCTTTGTCAACTCCATAGCTTTTACACCTAAATCTCCCCTATCTTTTTCCAAACCCAGCAGAATATTCAATAACACACTTTCTGTATAATCACTTTATATTTATTCCACAGCTTTATTATTTGCACCCATTCTGCTTTAAGGAATTAACATTCAATTAACAGATGCCTAGTATTTTCTATGCCTTCCTTACACAACTTGACAATTAAATCATCCACATTTTCCATTTATGTGTATATCCCTTTGTTGCTAAAATCTTGTTCAAGGCTTAAACAGTAAATGACTTTCCTTGCTATTATCGTAAATTAATTAGCACCCAATATTCCATTTACTGCTACATATATTTAAATTCTTTAATTCTCCATACTAGTTCTCCATCTCTCCAACTCCCTATTTTTATTAATGCATCTATCCTATTATCCCATTCCTTACCACTATAACACTCAACAATTCACCTAACATAATGATCCTACTTTTTATATAAGTATACTAACATAAATTCTTTATCCAAATATTATGCATACCATACTACTTTTGTCACCCACTCTGAAGCTTTTCCTTTACTCATAACCTAATTAAATGCTATTTTGGCTACTCTCTTATTATCCATAAACTGCAATCTACTGAACATTTTTATTTTGCTTTTTCCATCTCTCATATAAAAACTTGACCATGCGATTTCTCCTTGATTTTCCTCCTTTGCCACCCACACATCTGCATCTAATGCATGTCTTCCTAATCTCTTTATATTTTTTTAAGTTATCTATACCACTTTATTAACACATAACACATCATTATCATATGTTAATCCTGCTACTGCCACTTCCTTCCACATAATTCTAGCTACATCATACTTATTATATAAAAACTCTGCTAATTTCTTTATCAATCCATTTCTTTTCTTTGCTTCATTTATACATTTTCCTCCCATTTATCCAAACAGTTGCTCTGATTATTTATGATTATTCCCAAATAATTATACCTATTCACCACATTTAATTAAAACAGGCAAAACTCACTATATGTATTGCCACCTTTAACCACATTTAACTTTATATCCCCAACATAAATTCTTTGTCTTCTCTTTCCCTGTATTAATCATCATTACTTTTGATTTTTTCTCACAGAATCCCATTTTTTAGCCACCTTTGTGCATATCTATATCATAACTTCCATATTTTCCTTTTCTGTGCATAAGAAGACATCATTCACAAATAAAAGACCAGATAATATATATACTCCATTGCCACCTATTAGTGGTATCTCTACCCCTCTTCCTAGCCTTTCTATTGCTTTCTCCATTTCCCTCAAATACAGCAAAAACAAAATAGATGACATAGGGCATTCTTGCTTTAATCCTACCTTTAACTGATTCTATATTCCCTAGTTGACACATATTGTAATTATTTTTATATAATATGTTAATTCCCATGTAAAGTGATGAAACTAGATGCTCTATTCATAAAATGATTAAAGAACACAAAATGATTAGAAAGAAAAATTATAATATGTTGCTATCTATTCAGCCACCATATATGCAAAAACTTTATATAACACTGACATTACCACTATCAGTCCATGATTGCTTAACTTTCTGTGATCCTTACCCTTTTCTTTAAATTTTAGCCTTTCTCTGGTATTATTCCAAGTACTCAGAAAATCTCTCTTCTGTGCCATCTTACTAAAACATAATAATAGTTTTATTTTTGCCATATGTTCTAAATTCATTATTATCTCTGCTACCCATCTATCCAAACCTTTTGCTTTTCATGTTTGTTATCACTGTCCTTATTTGTCTCTAAACTTTCTCTAGACTTTATACTCTGTTCATCATCATCTAGTAATATTATTTCTCTCCTACATTCCTTCTTTTAATGTATTTCCAAATATGTTTACTCCCATCTCTTCCATTTTTATTAATACCCTCCAAAATGTACTATTCAATTTCATTCTCTCTATATAATTATCTATTTTAGCTAACTTCATTTTTTAAAAATACTTTCCCCATTTAACATTAACATCTTTTTCACTTTCTTTGTTCTTAGATATTCTCTGCATGCTTTTTTGTCTCTTTTACACTTTTAGTAACTCTCACTTTCCTATTACTTTTTTTCTTCTGAATATTCTCACCTAAAACCCTATTTGCCACTTTTTATACTTCATCACACCAGTCCTTACATTCACTGCAACCAACTCTTCCATGGTTTCTTTCAACTTTTATTTTATATTCTTCTAACTTATTCCTATGATTCATTCTCCATCCACATCTTTCACTATCCATTTTACATTTATTATGATTTTCCATCACATTAGTAACCATTTTCATTATTAAAAAATATGAACAGTATTACATATTCTCTCTTCATTATCAAACACTTTAATTTTCCCTACTTTATTAATTCATCATTTCTCTACTAATACATAATCTATTGTGTGAAATATATTATTTTTAGACCATGAGTATTGTCCCTCATAAATATTTGATAAATTTCCAATTCTCAAATTCACATTTTGACAAAAATTCTTCAAAAGCTGTCCATTTGTGTTATCTATCTCATCATTTTTTCAATATGTCCATTCATATCCCCTATGACCATTATTCTCTTTCTTTTTTCTTTAAAACTCTGTATATCTGTAACTAGGCATTTATATATGCTACTGTTCCACTCTATTATAGTTTGGCTATCTCCAATAGCCATATGCACTATAGCCACTATCCACTCCTGTCTTCCTAACCTTATCTCAAACCATACATGTGTATTTAATAGTATTTAAATATTTTTGACATAACTCCTATATCACCACCTTTTCCTACTTTTTCTTTTCTTTTATTCCCTGTCATACCTAGTCTTCCAGAATAGGTTAGTCTTCTTCTCTTAGTATTTCCACTATTGTTAATACCTCAAGTTTTTCATTTTTAATTGCCTTGTTTAACTCCAACCACTTTTCTGGTCTCCTACCACCTTGCATATTCAAATAACCAATTTTAACAATTTTTTCTTACCTAACTACTTATAAATTCTTTTGAGTCTTTTTTTGATTATATTTAAAAATAACTTGCTTACCATTAATTTCACAGACAATTCCTTCTCCACATCTATATTTATATCTAAACCAACTATCCTTTGTTTATTTTTTACATCTCATCCATTTTCCTTCTTTCTGATAACACTGCCACTTAAAACTCTATTCCCCTTTATAAGTTAGTGAACTATATTTTTTATAAATCAAACCCCCTAAAACATCACTTAAGTGCAATCCACCTCTACTATACAACTCCCTCTTACTAATAAAAAAATCCCTCATTCTGTATACATAACTTCATTTCTCTCACACAATATTTTCAATCTCTCATTTATAGAACATGCCCTATTTAACATGTATCTATTGTCAAATCTTATTAATAATCCAACTATTCCTACTCTTTTTTTAATTTTACTCAAATTATTAATCAATTCTATGTATTCTTTTATTACTGTCACTGATGACTCTGACAAATCATTTGTCCCTATCATAACATATACATCCTACTTCCTTGCTTCTTTTCTTTATCTTTAACATCCCTAATTTTAGCTCCAGGCAAACATACTCTTATATATCTGTTTTTATTTTCTCTTGCAATTATCTCTCCCAAATTCTGTAATTAGTAAATCTCCTATCAATACTATCTCATAGTTTACTTTCTCTACTTCATCCATAACATTCTCTATCACCTTCTGAACTTTCTTATTAACTTCTTTCTTATCATTCCTACTCAATAATTGGTTTATCTTCACACACTTAATCTCTAACAATTTTAATTTTACTTCTACATCTTTACCTCTTCCTCTATCTTACTTATTTTTGGCTAACCATCTGCACTGCACTATCTACTTTTCCATCCATATCTCTTGTCATTCCACTAAAAACATACTCTATCCTACTTTCCTCAACTACATTTTGCTCCATGTCCCTTGACTTTCTCTTTAAGCTATCTACACTTAGAAACTTTTTTTCATTTTTTAACACACTTACACACTGTCTCCATAACCATAAACCTGTTACATCCTTCTTAGTTTTATTTAAACATTTCAAGTCATAATCCTCATTACATATGGTACATTTTTACATAGCACACTCAATTTCTTTCTGATTCCTACATGTGCAATGTAGGATATAAATTTAATCTGTATTACTTATTTTCAACCCCCCTACTCTACTCTTAAGTTTATGCTTCCTCTCCTTTTCCTCAACTGCCTTCACACAAAGAAGAAAATGTTTGTTTTCTTGCAATGGCAGTCGATAAACACTTATTTTTCAACCTTAGGCCTCAAACATTATCTTTCTCAGATAAATCACTTGTGAAAGTCTGTGCTCATATACCCTATATATTACATATATAGATACATGTATATAATAAGCCTGTTTCAGTTATTACATAGTAGAGACATGTGCCCATCATTGGATTATGTCCTGTACATGAGGGATTAGATTGACTTTAGGTCAACATGGGTGTGATGAGAATCTTGGCCTCAGGGTAGCCATTGAGCATTCCATCATCAGATTTTTAATTGGATGGATGGTTGAAGAGTTGGAGAGTGGAGTGGATTAAAGCCTGTCCAATAGAGTATGAAGATTGCCTATCTTAATATATATCTGAGCACTTATGGCATATATGTATAGAGATGATAATCTGGACCAACTGATGATTGCTGGTTTAGCATGAAATACGTATATTGGTGAATATGTAAGCTTTTTGACATATATGTGTTCAAGTGTATCAGTGCTATGAGATAGAGTGGTGGGTCTTGTGAAAATCTGTGCTTATATACCCTATATATTTCTTAAATTTAAAAAAAATCTTTCTTATCGAACTTACTAAAAACCAAATATAACAAACGGGGTTCGAATACAAGCGTATACAATATATTACTAACTGCGAGTGTTAATGTTGAGCGATTATATACGAAAAGATATATATGTAAATAGTCATTTGAACCCTGTTACAAAGAGTGTGAATGTTATGTGGGTATGCTTATATAGATATATTTGTATATGTGAGTATAAAATATGTGTATGTATTAACGGTGATGGTTACAATCAATTATATACAGAGCTGGATAAATGGTAATTGATTATTCGTATATATTCTATCCGTTGATTTTTTTTCTTTAAATCTGGTTTTAATAATATTGTCGGTAACACGTGTTTTCTTTTACTAATTAATCTTTTGAACGTATGAAGATAGAAATAGAAATAAATCAGTTGCTGTAGGCGGTTTAGTAATAACTGGCATTAAGAAGTCTGAAAACGGGTCAGGTGGGTATTTTTGGAAAACAATAGAAGAACTGGACAGTGGCGTACGGATATTGGAAGAAAATTTTACAAAGTTAAAAAGTGAAAACAAAAGAACTTTTTGTGGGCTCGAAAGGAGATAGAAAAAAAAAAAGAGACGCGGCTAGGACTGCAGATTGTGTGGACGTATAAATTTTCTTAAGAAGTTTATTAATATTTCTCACCCAAAATGTCGGGGTAATTCAATAGCGTTAGTTTCGTTAACCGATCCAGTGGACAGTTGTCGTGGAACTCATCTGAAGTGGACCTACGAACTTCGCTATACAAAAAAAAAAGAGTTCTTGTTTCATCAAGAGTAATGGCGACGAAAGATCTATGAAATTGGACCCTTTCATAAAGCGAGTGAATCATCTACTCCACCTCCAGAATAAGCTATTCGATATACCATATTGGAACTACTTGCCATCCGTGATATCAACCAGACCAGTATTCGTGGAGAATTATAAATGCGGACTTGTCTTTGACTGTGTGAACAGTCGACGGTACTTAAGGTAAATTGACGTTTACACTAAATATATGTTCAATGAATGCGTCTTGGTAAAGAAACTAGTGTTCCCTCAATATTAATGCTATAATAAATCTCTTTTAAATTAAATAAAGTAACAACATTAAATAAACAGCTCTGATGTATAATTGCATTATTTTGATGTGTATATGAATTATATATGTGTGTATCAGAGTAAATGGGCTGTGCGCTTGAATATTGGTATATTTATATGCGTGGATAAATGAGATTTTATCGGTATTAAGTATGGTAATAAATAGAGTAAATTGTATGATAACATTCGGGTTGAGTTATTATCTTTTATAACGGATAAATTATCGGACAGAATAGATAGACACATAAGACTTAGTTGGGTAGTGTTTAGCTTTGTTCTCTAGTTAGACTATAGTCCCCAAACCCTGAGATTGAGCTGGTACGGATGCGCTACCATAAAGAGATATATATATATCCGAACCCTTATTTACGTTTTCGATGAGATAATTCTTATCCATGTGTAAGATTGGCGCGTGAGATGGAACCAGACCATGCTCACAAATATCCTCATTCGAAGCTACGGGTAGAAGCGTACAATGGTGATGTAAATTATAATGGGTAGTATTATACAAATAAACAAACAATGTTTGTATCAGTTAAATTCTTATTTTTTTTCTTTCATGTGACATAGCATAAGCTGGAAGGCGAACCTGCTAACCTGGAACAACTGCTTGTAAAGCAGCTGTCGCTGACCTCTCGACCACCAAATTCACAAAAAAATATATCTACATAAGCTTTAACTTAACTTGCAGACAAAATGATCATGTGATCCCAGCTAGACAGTCAGAGCTTTAAATCTATCTCTCTTGATCACAATTATATCTCAACCTTCACACCATCAACAGATAATTTGTATAGCAATCAAATTCTCAGTTCTCTGAAGATAATTCGCAAGAAACAAAGTATAAACTTTAACTAAACTTGCAGAACAAAACAGTTAAGTAAGCAAAGCAAGACAGTCATAGTTAATATGCTTATAAATGATAGACTGCCCCACCTATCAGTCAGAAGTTGGAAATTTATAATTTTTAACAGATGTCAATATTTTAAATATTTAGATATTTTCACAATTTGAAATATTTAAAAGAATTATATAAGTTAAAAAAATATCAATTTGTATATATATAAGACTAAATTATATTATATGTATATACCTTAGATAATATGTAATGAAATAAATTCTACATGTGTATGTAGATAATTATTAACTATTACGATAATAAACTTTGGTATATAACAATATTTATTACTTTTCTAAGACAAGCTTTTGATACAGTATCCTTTTATCAAAGTATGACTAAAGTGAATATTAGCAAATACATTAGCATATTCATATGCATATAAACATACATTAAAATAGTCATTGATTATAATAGATTTACATATTTGCATGTATAAATTTATCTAACAATTGGCTATGTCATTGAATTAAATGACCAGTCCTTGCTTAGAGGAATGATAGTGACTCTTATATCTATGAAATTTTATAATTAATTATATTCCATCCTTTTTTATTTTCTGTTTATTATTATTAATATCATCATCATCATCATCATTATTATTATTAGTATTATTATTATTATTGTTGTTGTTGTTGTTGAGTTTATTTCGTCTGATTTTTGGCCTCGCGGTTCTTCTCTTTCCTTTTTCTATGGTAATTTGGGCCATAAATTAATACTTCTTGATTGATTTATTAATATTTATAAAAAAGGGAATATATATATATTAATTTATTTTATTGGATATGGGTGGTTTTTCTTGTTTTTATGCCAACATTAGAGGAATGAGAACTAAATTGAATCAAATAAAAAAAATTTTTTGCTCAGAAAATTATAATTTTATCTTTCTCACAGAAACTTGGCTTAATGACCAAATTTATGATGATACATTTTTAGATGATAGATATAAAGTTTTTTGTGCAGATAGATGTCATGAGGTAATTAAAAGAGGAGGGGAGCACTCTTATTGCCATTAGGAAAGAGATTGTTTATAAATCTGTGCTTTTGAATTCTAGATATTGTGAATCAACATGGTGTGAGGTCTCCCTTGATCATCATAAAAAAATATTATTAGGGAACGTTTATATAAGGCCAGCCTTGTCTTTCTCTGACTTGGATGCTTTACTTCGTACTTTTGAAGAATTTTTGATTGATTATAAAATGAATATTATCATTACTGGAGATTTTAACATTCCTGAGTTATTTGATAATGCTTCTTTTGATATTTCTTCATTATCACACAAAGCATATAGGATGTTGCAATTCTTTAATTTTTTGAATTTAAAACAGCATAATTCCCATTTAAATTCTTATAATCGAATACTTGATTATGTTCTAAGTAACTTATCTGAGATTAAATGTTTTTGTGTATCATCTCTTAATTTTCCTATAGATTTACATCACCCACTTATTGAATTTTTTGTTAAAATAAATTATTTTAAGTGGCATGTTCCTTTAAATATTAAAAGATGTTATAAAAAGGGGGATTATATGGGTTCTGTGTAAGACAATTTCTAATTTTGATTGGAGCCCGTTATATTCCTCAACCGATGCTAATTATAATATGGACTTTTTTTTTTCAAGTATATATTAAACAAGTACAATGTTTACAGTGACAATTATGTGTACATGGTAAATTGAAAAAGAAAGCTAGAATTACAAACATAAAAAAAAATTACATAATAATAAATAAATCTAAGATAGTATTATTCTGAGCAAAAGGTAAACCTGAATACCTGGTCTACTGTTAGCACACAATGGACTTTTTAATCAAGTATTTAATGATCTAACTGATTTTTATATAACAAAAGAATGCGACTCTCACAATTATTATTTCCCTCTTTGGTTCTCAGATAAACTTAAAAAAAATTATTAGAAGGAAATTGTATCATCATAAGCAGTACATTAAAACATGAAATATACTTTTTTACAATAATTTGGTTAATTATAGAAGATTGGTTAAAGCTATTCAGAAAATTGATTATCAAAACTATATTAAAAATGTGGAGCTCAATTTGTCAGATAATCCTAAAGAATTTTGGTCTTTTATTAAAACTTCTGGCATTACCAAAAGAAAATCTCAAAGGGATTATAATTCATCTTTATGTGCTGATGACTTTTCAGTTCACTTTTCTGAATTATTTGGTAATTCTCAACTGTCTGGGTTTAATTTGACCAAGGGATGTTTTAATGATAGCATTTCTATCGATTGTTTCAACAATAGTGATATTATATCAGCTATCAAAGAACTCAAAACACATTCAAGTATAGGTTATGACAATATACCTTCTTTCATTTATAAAGGTTGTGTAGAATATATTGCTGCTCCTTTATGTTATATTCTTAATTGTTCCATTAAAAATTGTATTTTTTCTAACTCTCTAAAACTTGCCAAAGTTATACCTATTTTTAAAAATGGTTCAAAAGATAATGTTAATAATTATAGATCAATTTCTGTGCTTCATACAGTTGCCTGCATATTTGAAAGATGTGATTATAAGAAAATTGTTAATGACATAAATAAGATTTTGGTTCCTGTGCAACATGGTTTTTTACCTGGAAGATCAACTGAAACTAATCTTTTAACAATAACTGATCACATTGCTAATGCCTTTGAGAATCAATGTCATTTAGATGTTGTTTATTTTGATTTATCCAAGACATTTGATAAAGTGGATCATTCCAGGTTGCTTTTCAAAATGTATAAATTAGGTTTTCCTATAATTTGGTTGCATGGTTTGAATCTTTTATTAAGAAGACAACAGCTTATATAAAGTTAAAGAATAATTCTTCTAATCCATATTATTGTAATATAGGAGTACCTCAGGGCAGTATCCTTGCACCATTATTGTTTAACATTTATATTGATGATTTGGGAGAGAGTTTAGAATTTCACATATTTTATGTTATGCAGATGAATGTTAAATTTTTAGGAATATAAACTCAATTAATTATTGCATATTATTACAAAAAGATATTAATAATTTTGTGAAATGGTGTAGAGATAATAAAATGGATATTAATATGGATAAGTGTTCAACAGTTTCTTATTCCAAAAAATCTGAAATGATAATTTGTCCTTATTATATTGAAGAGCATAATATAAAATTTGTTGATATTCAGAAAGACCTTGGAATTATTTTTGCAAGCAATGGATCATTTCATCATCATATTGAAAATGTAATAAATAAGGCTTTTAAAATTATGGGTGCAATTTTAAGGCATGGTAGACAATTTAGTAGTTTTACAAAATATAAATTATTTGTCTCTTTGGTTTTGCCAATTTTAGAATATGAATCTGTTGTTTGGAATCCCAGTTCCAAATGAGATATTATTAAAATTCAATTGGTTTATGACAAATTTTCTAAGTACATTAAATTAAAAAAAAAAAAATCTCTCCCTATCCATTAGAAGAAAAATGAGAGATCTTAAAATTTTATATAACCTTGTGAATCAAAAAATTATATTAACTATCAAAATTTCAAATATTACTTTTAATACATTGTACAGGCTTAAACCTGCATTTATATATGTAATATATGCGGGGTTCGAACTCAGACTTTCACACGACCCACCACTCTTGGTGCCATCTCATATTGCTGACCCACCTGATCACACACATGTTGAAAAGATAAATAATCACCAATATACGTATTTCATGCTAAACCAGCATTACTATCCTCACACATATATATAATCAGTACTCAGCTTTATATTAAGATACTTTAATGGACAGGCTTCAAACTATTCCAACTCACAAATCTTTAGCCTTCCATTTCATTGAAAATCTGATGGTGGAATGTTCAAATCTTTTGTTACTTATAAAAAATTATGGCATATAATTATATTATTTTCATCATTTTTACTTATTTATGTATATTATTTATGTATATTATTGTATAGTTATTATAGTGCAATTCTGTAATTGGCTTAATGTTATAGTTTTGTACAATAAATAAATTGAATTGAATTATTATTATTATTATTATTATTATTATTGTTATTATTATTACTATTATTATTATTATTATTATTATTATTATTATTATTATTATTATTATTATTATTATTATTATTATTATTATTATTATTATTATTATTATTATTATTATTATTATTATTATTATTATTATTATTATTATTATTATTATTATTATTATTATTATTATTATTATTATTATTATTATTATTATTATTATTATTATTATTATTATTATTATTATTATTATTATTATTATTATTATTATTATTATTATTATTATTATTATTATTATTATTATTATTATTATTATTATTATTATTATTATTATTATTATTATTATTATTAATGATAAAGAATTATATAAGATATTGAGTGGTTTGCGTGCTTATACTAAGACTCTTATGAAAAGGGATTATAATAATAATTTAAATAGAGTTGAAGAAAATTTTAGGAATAATTCACAAATGTTTTGGAATTATATAAAAGATCTTAATATTGTTGGAGGTAAGAGTTGTAGATATAATATAATTAGGCCTTCTATGGATGATCTAGTCAGTCATTTTACAAATATGTATTTAGATACTTTAGATAATGATAATATGGTTGATATTAAATTTAATAAAGAGAGTTTTTGGAATATAGATGTTAATAAAATTGTAATTCCTGAAGTGTTTAGTGAAATTTGTAAACTTAAATCGAAATCTTCTATAAGATATGATAATATTTCTAATTTTATTATCAAGGCTTGTGCTGAATGTTTGATAGCACCATTGCATTATATCATTAATTTATCAATTGAGAAAACTATTATTCCTGATATATTTAGGATAGCTAAGATTATACCAGTTTTTAAGAAAGGGGATAGATTTGATTCTGGTAATTATAGACCTATTTCAATTCTATCACCTTTTGCTAGGATTTATGAAAAGGGTATTTACAGTAATATTATTGTAGATATAATTAGGTATTACCAAGTTATCAGCATGGTTTTTTACCTGGTAGATCTGTTGAAACTAATTTAATCGTGATATCTGATCATATTGATCATGCCTTATCTGATCAGCAGGAATTACATGTTGTATATTTTGATATGACTCAGGCATTTGACAAAGTTTCATATATTAGATTTTTGTATAAACTTAAAATGTTGGGTGTTAGTCCTCATTTAGTTGAGTGGTTTTCTAATTATTTGAGGGGTCATAAATCTTATGTGCATATGGATAAATCCAATTCTCTTTTTTTTTGATAATATGATAGGTGTTCCCCAGGGTGGAATATTGGCGCCATTACTTTTTAATGTTTATATGTGTGATCTTGATCATAGCATAAAAAATAGTATGATACTTACTTATGCTGATGATTGTAAGTTATTTAAAAGAGTTATTACTTATAGTGATCATATTGAGGTTCAAAAGGATATAGATAGTTTTATTATATAGTGTAAGTATAACAATATGGAGATTAATATTAATAAAACATGCATTGTTTCCTATACTAATAAAACTGAAAAATCTGTTTATCAATATAAAATTGAGAATAGGGTTATTAAATATAAAGAGATTGTATCCGATTTGGGAATTACATTTTGTAGTAATTTTACTTTTAATGCACATATTAAATATATTATTAATAAAGCATACAGAAAGATGGGCTGTATTTTGAGATATGGGAGAGATTTATCTATTTTCATAAAATATAGGTTATTTTTTTCTCTTGTTGTTACACTTTTAGAATATAATTCTTGTATATGGAACTTCAATCTGATTAATATTCAGTCTAGAATATATAATGTTGAAAAAAGATTTAATAAATTAATAATGAAAGAATGTCAAAATGTTAAAACAGTATTGAAAGAAAGGAGAATATTGAAAGGTATGATATTGTTGAAAAAGTTGATTGATGGGGAAATTGATATCAGTAACTGTATATCAAAAATAGAATTGAAAGTACCTACTCGTTTATTAAGAGAAATGCAAACTTTCAAGGTTAGTATATGTAAAAATAATTTCTTTAGTAAGTCAGTTATTAATAGATTGCAAATAGTATATAATCTAACCTTTAATAATATTGATATTTTTTGTGATCAATTTGTTATGAATGTTAAAAAACAGCTAAATTTATAATTATTAACATATATGTATATATAATCTTATTTATGTAGTTTGTATTTGTTTATAGTTGTTGTTGTTTTTTTAATTATTATTGTTTTTTTTTGTTTTCTTTATTGTGCATTTCTGTTAAAGTGTAAACGTTGAAATGCACATAATAAATTGATATTGAATTGAATTGAATTGAATTGAATTATTATTATTATTATTATTATTATTATTATTATTATTATTATTATTATTATTATTATTATTATTATTATTATTATTATTATTATTATTATTATTATTATTATTATTATTATTATTATTATTATTATTATTATTATTATTATTATTATTATTATTATTATTATTATTATTATTATTATTATTATTATTATTATTATTATTATTATTATTATTATTATTATTATTATTATTATTATTATTATTATTATTATTATTATTGTTGTTGTTGTTGTTGTTGTTGTTGTTGTTGTTGTTGTTGTTGTTGTTGTTGTTGTTGTTGTTGTTGTTGTTGTTGTTTAGGTAAATAATTGTAGCATCATCATGTTTATAGGAATGATCCAGTTTTTTTTCATGGTCTACAAATATTGAGCTATAAGTGATGTTGTATTTAGCTCTGTCATATAAATGAACCTGCTGAATGATTCTCAATTTAAAATATGCACATGTCTCTCTATAATATCTGATATTGCAAAACTGATAATCCAGTGTTTATTTCAATTGAGCTTTATCGTCCTCCATTAATCTTATTTTTGGAATTGGTAATAAGTCTATTTTAGTGATAAGAGGCATTGAAAACTAATATTAAAATCCTTGTGGATAATCAATATTATTTTTGAATGTGTACTAGAAATGTAAGACTCATCAATCCATAGTTTAGAATTAGATGTTCTATAAAATTTACATTTCTTATATAATTTTTTTATCTGTTAGTCAAGCATGATCTTAGAGTAAGCAACTTTAATTAAATCTTTTCTATAAAATTCTAAATTATTTTTGCTCTTAGTTTCAAACTTACCAAGTTTGGAATTTCTAAACAAAATTTAAAGCTTGCCATTTTATATTGAAATGAAACCTTTGAGGGTGTATGCAAATAACACTTAACACTAAGAGGTTTCTAATAAATAAATAATCAATAGTCTATAAATCTGTCTTATCAATCTCAAGTCCAGATATTTGATTGAAAATTTATCGTCCTCCATTATCCAAAATAAAAAACTAGAAGTAAAAGAGGCACATAATTAACTCTAAGAACTTCATAAACATGAGAGCCAATAGCATTCCTTTTAGCAAGCCCTAGTTGTTCACTCCAATGACTTATCCAACTGCTAGGTCAATGTACACTTGCAAATATGCAAATCTATAATAATCAACAACTAGTTTAATATACAGTTACATGCATGCAGATATGCTAATGTATTTTCTAATATTCACTTTAGTCTTGATTTGACAAAAATCCACTGTATCAAAAGCCTGGCTTAGCAAAGTAATACATAGTTTTATACCAAAATTTATTACCACAATAGTTGATAAGTATTTACATATACTTGTAGAATTTATTTTATTATATATATACATTAACTAGATTAACACCCCAACACCGGCATATTGAGCATATACATTTATAAATATCCTAGTGATTGCCATAGCTATGCCAAAGTTACATTGCAAGTATACTTTATAAAATAACATGTGTGTGGTTACTTACATATGTATATACATACAAAATGAAATGCAACAAATGAGGAATGAAATATCCATGCACAGAAAATGATTATTTCAATGAAGATTTTATTCGCTTGATAAATACATGCCAGCATTTTCATTTAATTAATTTTCATAGAGGAGACAATCCCAAAAATTTACAAATAAAGCAAAAAGGTTTTGTATGTAAATGAAGTCAATAATATGTAAAAGAAACGAGTGGCTATCTCTCTTGTTCAAAGAAACAGAGAAGGAAAAGAATTAACTATTAATTAAAAATTATACAAGGAGTGTCAATTTTTAATTTTAATTACTTTTATTTATTAAAAGATATGAAAGTACTCATAATATTTGGATATTCAGAGTAGTAAACTGAAGCAAGGACCACATCAGCTCTTATCCTCAGTGTTTTGCCTAGTGTTTTTTTCCTGTCAACCATTGAAAGCCGCTAAAGATGAAAAAACAACAACATAATATTTTTTCTCAAAATATGATTTATTAACGTAATATTAATCTTTGAATTTACATGGTCTATGTAGTGATATACAAGATTCAAACTATGATTTACAATGCAGAACTTGATTTACCGAGTGAACAGAAAAACCTTGAATTGTATATGCATATATCTTTCTATTCATAGCTACTCTCATAGTTTACTAAGTAACCTTTGACCTTAATGGCAGTTAGGTAGATCACAGCTACCAAGAATCACATCATCTCCACCATCCGGATGAGAAAGTGAAAACCTGTACTAATCCCTGCAGCATCCATCTCCCAGCCCCCTCCTAAGGACTAGGAACCAGGCTTTGGGGTATTTCCAAAGCTCAGACTCCCTCATTCAATGCCCTTACTAATCCCCACAGCATCCAGATCCCCTCCAAAACTCAGGCTTGTGAGACCTTCCAAGCACCAGAATCTGCCATCCAGATGGCAGAGATGAGTGATACAGCAGCCCCGATAAGAAGTTTAAACCGAAGTAGAACTCTCTGGCCTGAGTCACCCAAGCATGAGTTTCTCTCATCCTCACATCCAAGACAAGTTATGCTGCAGCACTAATCAAAAATGTAAATCCCAACAACATAATTTTGTAGATAAAATGTCAAGAAAGTTTTTTGTTTCAAGCAAAATAAAATACTAATACTACATGTAACTATATTCAATGTTTGTGTGATAATAATTAAAAGAGAAAAGTTATTAGAAGGAAGAAGAAAGACTTATAAAATAAAATGGCAAGATGGTTTAAAAGGGAGAAGCTTGTTTTTGAATATTCAAGATGAATAAATAAAAAAGACATATTAAACTATAAAAAAAATATAGAATGAAATCTGAAATTTCAGATTGTCAAATCAGACATTATATTTGTTCATGAAGAAAGGAGAATAATTAAATATTTTAATTTGAATTATTGATGAAGCAAAGTACTTATAATTCACTGAGAATAATATGAATGAAACTATTTCAATGAGAGTTGCATTAAAATAAATAATAATTTCTTTTTTCATATACAGCTGTGAGAAGTTATAACGAACAGTTAAGAGATATAAAGGATTTGAACTTCTGTCCTGATATCCAACTTGAGAAGAATTCAAGAGGAAATCTACAAATCATGCTTTATTGATTTTTTTTATGAATAAATTATTTTATTATTTATTAATTTGTTTAATTGTTATTTTTATGTAAATACCAATGCATGTATTGGATATCATGCTTTTCTATTTTTTAACAATACAAAGTTAATTATAATGATAAATAATATATATGTGATGTTTCAAGATTATGTCTCTTTGTAATTGTTTCTATACATTATTGAAATATACTATAGCTATAATATAACACTTTTATCGGTAGAATATATTTCTTTAACCTTCTTCCTTTATGCACATAATGAAATGTCTGAAGCATTTAGATTAGAAGTAATAAATGTTTAAAGAAATAAAGAAATTTATTTCTAAACATTTTAAATAAAGTTATTTTTTTTATTGGCAAGTCTGACATTTTTCTCATTTTGAAAACAATCTAATAACAGGTGAATAAAGAACTAATCTTGAAATTTTACACATATATTTAGCAATGTAAATAATCACATGATCACTATTTCTTATGCTAGCACATTACTGTTATTATAATATTAAGAAAATCAAGTCATACTTCATGTGACTTGACTTAATAAGCTTATACTGCAAATATAATATAATGACTGTGCTAATAGCTCTAAACAAGCTTTTCCAATAACTGCCTGAAGAGAAAGCATTTAAAATCTCTATCTAGAATTATCCCTATCTCTGAACCGGTTTCAAGCTGATAACTCTCCTCAGTGAGGCACTAGGATATTCAGACACTAGATTCAAAATACCAATTTGAGCACAGCATTTATCTAATATTTAACTACTAAGTAGAAAATCTGAAATGTTCACATATCTATACGTCTTCAAATCCAGCTATCTAGCTTAAATATCCATATGTGATTGAACTATTTAAATTAGAGAGCTGGATTTGAAGACATATAGCCATCAACTCCCTTTATGGATAGGGATGATTCTAGATAGAGATTTTAAATGCTTTCTTTTTTAACATATATCAGAAAATCTTGCTTAGAGCTATTGGCACATTCATTATATTATAATATATATATATATATTCATCAATCTATCATTTATTCATCTGTTAATCTACCTATTTATATCTTTGTCTATCAACTAAACATTTATTAACCTATCTATGACATTATCTACCTTTTTATTATGTATGTATTATGTGTGCATATGCTAAAATAGAAAATTATATAAAATTACAATATTAGCTAAAAAAAAATTTTTGTACTAAAAATTCTTCCATGAGTATGTTTTTATATATTAACAGATGAAACTATGGTCATGAAAGAAATATAGTAATTTTTTTGGGATAGTATTGTAATGTTAAATTATTTTTTGTTTTATTTTGTATGTATTTATGTACATAAATGCATAAATATATTTGTATCATACTTTCTATATGTACTCAACTCATATTTATCTATCAATCTATACATCTAACAATGGATATAGATGTCATTTTTATTATCTACCTATATACATATCTACTTGACTTTATATATATCCATTATTTATTTGTAAGATGTATTTACCTATCTATTTATATACTTTTATTTCTGCATATCCATCTCCTATATATCTATCATTTATGTATCTATTTCTCTATCGATATTTATCAATCTATCTATTTCTCTGTATGTTTCTTATCTATTTGTTTATCTACCTATGCATTAATTTTACCTAAAAAATTATTAAAATAAAATTATCATAAATAATGCAAGGTTTCAGAGATTGTTGTTTATAAAAAAAAATCTAGAGAGTTTCTTTATTGAACAAAATGCAGTTTCTTTTAGAAACCTTAAAACTAAAAGTCTAAAGAGTTTTTTTTTTTCTATTATTAGTGGTCTGAAATAAAAGTACAAGTAATTAATTAGAATGGGGAGAAAGATTAACTCAACAATTTTAGAAAGTAAATAAAAGTTACAAGTTATGACCGTTCAAGAATAAATCTCTCTTTGTTTAAAATATTAAAGGAAAAAAAGTAGTTTGCTAAAAACAATTGATTCATAGTTTTATGAGAAAAATTAAAAGTAGTGGATTTTCAAATAATTAAAAAGAAATCTCTTTCATTTAAATTAGTTATTAGAATAATATATATGTGTGTTAATAGCAATTGTAAACATAGCAAAATGTGTGCGTGTTGATAAAACGAAATAAGAAAGTTAAAAAATCAAAAAAACGAGTTTGCAATGGCTATCAAATGAAAACACGTAATCAAAAGCTTATCTAAGGAATGTATTCAAAAACAGTGGAGGAACTTCAACAACAAATATAGCTGGTGGACATAAAAACCAATTACCAAAATGACAACCAATCTTAATAAATAGTCCGGATTTTCATCAATCCTCAGTTAGCCCAATCTAAAAGTTAATCACAATCAATCATAGAGTTGAGTTCAATTTATCAGTGAGTTCAGTTTAGAGCTGAGATCACAATCGGATTAAATCAGTTCTCTGTCAATCTTCTCATGTATTTGTTAATAAAGAAAATACAGTGCTGATAGCCATGAGAATCATATGACTTTTGCTCCAGCCTGAGTCCGATGAAACAGCCAACCTGCCTGGGAAAAGTAATGCCTGCCTAACAACTTGAAAATCCACTTTCAATATCTAACTGCCTTAAAGAATAGTGCCTCAGATTACTAAGCATTAAACCTCCACAAATGAAAGACCTCAAATCTAACCGGTTGGAAAGATTTTCAATTGAAGCAACAACCAGCAAGAAGTCAATGTTCAAATCCTAGGTAATAAATAACATTTTCTTATTTCCATTTCTAATTAAAGTAGCCATTGCAATAATTTGAAGCCTCCCAGAGTCAGTTAACAAATGAACTCTATAGCATGCATAAAGAACTATTGATTTGCATGTTTTTGAAGTGTCATGTATGTTAATGCTTTATGATATTTTATATTGATTTCATAAGTTTATTTAAATGCCATGTATTATTTAATGCTTGTGTTATATTCTATTTTACTTATGAATTCAGAGTGTGTGTGCAGTCATTATATGTAGTTAACCTTGTCTAGTTTAATTAAGTTTCTATAAAAGTATTTAAAATCAGAATAATAAATGTTTAGTTTAAATAAATTATCTTGAAACTTAATATTTGTCTGTCAATTCTTTTACCACTAATTAAAGCAATAATTTGTTATTGTATTACAATTGATTGAGCTAGTCATGGGATATCTTAGGCACTGAATTAGTTGCCATCATTCAAAACATGTTAGTTCTTGTAGCTAACTGGCACCTGGGGTTTACTCTGAAACAAAAAGTGCTTTGGATGAATAGGTGTTGAATTCTGCAGCTGAGAAGAAATCTGTTTCCTGAAAATGTAGCCGTATTTATATATCTGATATATATAGCTTGGCTTGGATACAGGTACTCTTTGGGTACTCTCTTCTCTGCCTAAGGGCTGGTGTGGAGCAATAATTAAATTGCATTGGTATAGATCAAATAAATAAGTTATAATTGTATCAAATTTTATATAAAAGTTTTTCAAGTTATATTTCTTAAGGTTATATTTTATTAAAGAGTTAAAGTATAGAGATTTTGCTTACTCCCTCAGTGATCTAATAAACACACCACTTAGATCGGAATATATATAACTATGTCTATATTTATACATCTGTTCATTTGTTTACACATCTTCTAATCTATCTATTGAACAATACTTATTATAAAATAATTATCTAGTACTTGTTTGACAATGAATATATTTACTGAGGCTGTGTTCTTTCATGA
This sequence comes from Epiperipatus broadwayi, assembly GCA_028023455.1. NCBI lineage: Eukaryota > Metazoa > Onychophora > Udeonychophora > Euonychophora > Peripatidae > Epiperipatus > Epiperipatus broadwayi. The sequence goes on from JAQFVV010014006.1 coordinate 36,740, forward strand.
TAAGTAAGAGAAATCTTTAGTTGAGAATTTATTTTGATTTATTCTTTTGTGGATTGTTAACATATCCCTGCACCATGAACTTTTCTTAGAGTTAATCATATTAATATTGGAGTACTGATCAAATGTGTTAGTTTACATAACATGCATTTTATTAAGAATTTATTAGTTGAATTGATCTTTAAATTTTTGAAATCTGATATTTTTAATTGTTTTTGCAATGTAATCAATAATGTTAAGATGAAGACCTGAAGTATTTGTTTATAAGAATTAATAAGCAAATATTTTATCCAGCGCCGTGCTTGCAATTATATTTCATTCCAATATCAGCCTTTCAAGCTAATTGAGCATGCGCCTTTGAGAGTGTTAAATAAATGAATACTCTCCTCTTCAATCCAAGATATAGCATTTATGCAGGAATAAAAAGAATCCCTCTTATTCCTATGACTCAAATTCTTTTATAAGAGCAAATCTGAAGAACTTCTGAAGAGAGCGTGAGTAGATTCTCACTTTAAATTAAGAAAACTTACAATCACGTGCAAGAAATTATGTCAGTAATGAGAGAATTTATAAAAGTGAGAATTTATAAAAGTTAAGATAAACCTCATTACCAAAACTGTGTGCACACATATGTCAAATTTAAAATAATATGTATAATGTGCTCACACCATTGTAAGTGTTACACTAAAATCAACAAATCGTTAGTGTTAGACTAAATGAACTTGTATTTAAACTTTAAATTATTTAAAAAAAGAAATCATTTAGGGAACATAAAAATTAAACTCATTTAAAATATCTTTTATGATTAGAAAACTTTGGTGAAATGGATAAAAAGGAGTCAATAAATGTATTGTTTTAAATTGAATTGACAAATATTGGAACATCAACTAATGGTGATTTTGTATATAGTTTTCTCCCATGTCTATATATTTGGTAGGGATGGTTTTATTTAATACCTAGACCTGAGTGAATCATGATTCTATCTATGTCATATGCCAGAAATAAAAATGGGATATGAAGGTTATGTAATAAAATGAAGAAAATGTGTGAAGCCATTAAACATAATGGCTCAACATTTTCTTTATTGTTAGTTATTTAATAATGTTGAAGAAAAGCTGAAAAGTCACTGAGTATTTCACAGAAGCTTGAGAATTAAGATCACTGTTATGAGAGAATTAAAGATTAAACCCAATCTAAATTATTTTCCAGGTGTACCTGGTAGTTTCTAACTAAAATAGCATAGGAGTTGCCAAACTTTTAGATAAACACTAAACATAAAGTATTTCTAAAGTATCTTTCCTCTCTAGCATTTCAGGCACATAGTGACTGATAGGTACACTATGTATCCACATATCTTTATGTCTGTATACAGTGCATGTAGAAGGGGAATAGTTTTTTATTGCAAAATTTAACTCATTTATCTAAAATGATTGTGATCTAATGCTTAAATTCCAGTAGAACAAAAGAGATATTTTGTTGCCTTGTTTGTTTTTTACACTGGATATTTTTCAGCAAGCAAGCTGGTAAATTAGACAGATATATTCGCCTTTGCTATTTATTCAATTGTTGTTTTTAATTGAAAATTTAGTTAGTCTTATCGAAATAATAAAACAAAAAAAACAAGCCAAATATTTGGATTAACTAATAATTGGGATCTTAGTACCCAATGTCGTTGCACTTCCTATTTAATATTGGGTCAAATGGTGAATAGGTTATTGTTCTTTTGCATGCTGATTTATTTTTTTGCATACATACATATTCACATATTTTTTTCTAATATATATAAGGTCAAATACAATTTATCTGTAATAATTATAAACTAGATTTAACTTTATAAAATAAAATCTATAAATAATTTACCACCCACAAAAGCATTTTATCATTCAATATAACAGAACGTTCTTTAGAAAATCCTATATATATCTAAGATAGTTATAACTAATGTTTATTTATTCATTTTATTTTTGGTATATTTAATTTTATAAGATAGTGTTCAGATTTTGTATTACATATATATGTATGTAGAGAGAGGTGGTGGGAGAAAAAGAGAACCGAAAAATAAAAGTAGAGCGGTCCCTAGCCTATATATTATGATAAATAACCTTTTAATTGCTCTAAATTATAGAAAATGTGAAATTGACAAGTCCGTCCGTATTTGTAATTTATTGAAAAAATAAAAGTCGCAGCCTAAAGGCTTCCAGATAAAAACTGTCATTATTAGCTAAATTTGATATTAAAGAATTCAGTACAATTTCACTTTTTTACCAGATCCATATAAAACGTGAACATAAACTCACTACGTATTTTATGGACGTAGCTGCCGAAGTTTACTTCAATGCAGACCTAATAAATGTGTAGTATTATTCCTATATATATATATAACAGTTAATTTGAATTGAGAACGACAATTTGTGATATATATATATATTCTTTATACATAATCACAGTGTGAGGTAAGTGGGCAACAATCTTAATTTTCATCGTTTATACTTTCTATAACATAATTAATTTTCGCTTTTCAAGTGCTATATCAAAAAAAAAAAAAAAAACAAGAATTAACATCACTTTTACATAAATAAAATGCATTGAGCTTTAATAATTCGGATAAACAAATTCTTATTTTAGCAAGTCAGAAGAAATAAATTTACGTACATAAACCAATCCCGTTCTCATAAAACTTGGAAAAATGTTAATTTACGAAAGTTATTTTGTGTGTGTGTATATATATAACCATACTTAATATAGTTAACTATGTATTAATTATTAGAAAAAAGTTATGCGTATGGGTGTGAGTGTATGTAAAGATTGATTACATGGAAATTTACATATAATAATCCATGTTAATGTTTAATCTAGAATATAAACAGGAACCATCAGTCAAAATTGGACATGCTATCTGATACCATGTGATGCAATAATCAGAATAGCATTATTTGACTTAAATTATGCCAAAAAAGGCATTTTAGTTTAACACTCTAACAGTTCAAAAGTAGTAAAACAATTATGATACTTTATACATGTGAATATTTGAAGTATAACAACTCTCAATTATTGACAAGTAACCAAAAGTCTTTTTTAATGAGTTGTATGCATTAAAAGAAATATATTGATAGACTTATAGATATAAATATTGAAGTACAATAGAATTATCATGCTATCATCTAGATTAACATTTCAGTCACAATGTATCTAGGCAATCCCCATAGAAGTGGTACTGCTGACTGAATCTAGATTATTACATGGAATTTAGCATTAAATTTTAATATTAATAAGTCTCTAAAAGATTTCAAATTAATATATTTATATATGTTGAGACAAAAGATCCTTAACATATATTTTTAAAAAAAGGAACTGTAAGCATGTGCATATAGATAGGTTTGTGCTACATAAGAAATAAAAAAATGTCACACCCATAGCCAATTATGGAAGTTAATTATAAAAGTTTCAAAAAGCATGAGAAATATTTCATTTAAAATATATTTTTAAAATTATATGCTAAATGAAAGAGTGATTAATATGGATCAGATATTAAAAAGAAATACTTCTTGTAATCTTGTTAAATTATTTAATTTGTTTAACAGAAAAAGTAATATTGTATGTAGAGATAAAACAAAAATGTTGTCAAACGTTGTTAGCCGAGAGGTCATCGCAGCCGCCTTGCAAGCAAATAGTTGGTATGTGGGTTCGCTTTCCCAGCGGACGCTATGACATATAAAAAATGTTCATTTTCTCACTAATGGAATGGAAGTTAATTACTGTAATTTAATATGTATTAAGAAAGGTGATTAAAAAATAAACTGTAATAAAATTATTTATGTTCCTAATCAAAGAATTTATGTTGTTTTTAGAATATTATAGAAAAAATGTTACTGCAATTAATTTGAATTATCAGCATTTTAATTAAAGATTAATTATTTTTAATCTTTTTATTCTGAGTATATCTATCTGACAATGCCTATTAGTAGATATAAATATTAAGTCACAAATTAATTCAGAGACATGTAGAGTTAAGAAGAAAGCTATTAATAACAGAACTCAAACTTATAGCCATAAGATACTGCAAACTAACAACAAACTTATAATTCTCATAAGATTGATTATGCATTGCTAAGAGTTTACATCATCATTGTTTTTCCAAAAATTTAACAGGTATGTGGAAAATGTAAATTAAAACACTTTTAGTCATAATATACTCGGTGCCTAGTCATCTATAAAACCAACCATTGCTTTAAATATTTAAATATAAAACATGTGTGTCATTATCAAATAATATATTATAATAGATATACATGTATATGGAGTATATTGTTTAAACTTTTTCACAGGAAAATAACATAATATTTAAAAGCACTTCTGGAAAAAATGTTTAGCTGACTTGTAAAAAAAATAAGTCATTATTGTAAGAACAAAAATTCTACATAAATTTACTTTACAACAAATAGATTTTCTCAAGTGAAAATCAATTGCCTTGAAATATTTTCGATTTTCCGTGTATAATAATTTCGTTTTTATTGAAGTATCACTGATATTAAATTTTCAATATTTAATTTACCCGCCTTATTTTTAATAAGACTTGTCCCTACTATTGCTTGTTAATGCACAATACATAATTTAGCAAATTTACGATCTAATATATATATAATTATATTTTGACAAAAAAATATAACAAAAAAAAAATTTAAATGGCAATCAATTTTGAAAATTAAAAAGTAATTTGAGTATTTATAATAAATTATCTACTAAAATAATAATTGAAATTTATGTAAAAAATAACTTGAAACTCTTTTCTTAAAATATCTTATAAAATTAGTGAGGCACAATCAAGATATTTCTCTTCTACCAGATTTATATAATTAGGAGTAGTCATGCGGAAAATAAAGTATTTTTAAAATTTTAAAATATTTTTTGGGTATTGTATATTTCTTTTGACAGAGAAATAATTCTAACAAATAATGATTTTTTTTTTTAATAATATACTTTCTTTTTTTCAGCGCTTGTTTGTAAACCATAAATCAAACATTCTCTTCAATAATATAAGCTATTCTCAAAGTAGTTTATATATTTTGGAGTAAATAAACAAAAATGTTGTATGTGTGTATATGTACATATATTGGGATGTAAGTTCATTCTAAACAACAATTGAACAATAAGATAATGTAATATGAAATTTTGTAATTTTATATTAACTTCTGCAAGTATATTTATATATAATATTAGGTATTAACATATTTAAATGTTTGTTTGAAAGTAAAAGTTATTTTAAAATGATTTTTGACTGAAATCTCTGCCTATTACGTTAATACTAAGACAACATAAAAGAAACTTTAATTAATTCATGCTAAATTTATTTTCAAACTTTAATATCAAATTGTGCATTGCCTCGAACTTCTATACAATTTGTATTATTATGTTAGTTGGGGCAACGATTTGCAAAGCTTGTTGATTTCATTTGGTTGTTGACAAAAATATATGTCCAGAAAGTCATTAATCATTGTTTTTATCAAAATTTATCACTTGAAATGTGGAAACTATTATAGAGGTTCAAGAAATAAGATTATCTTGCAATGCCTATTATGCATTTTGTAACATTTAGGATAATTATCTCACCCTCTCAGCAAATATGTATTGTTATATACATATTATACCAAATTTGATGTTTTTGGAAGCATTATTTACTTTAAATTTTAAATTACTTGTTTAAAAAATTAAAAACTATACGCCAAAAGTGAAATATCATTATTTTTGTTTAACTGGATTCAGTTGTCAGTTCTTTTATAATCAGTGATTTTGATAAAATAAATTTGCCTCTGTTTTAAAAAAGAAATATTGTATTTTTTTTTTTAAAAATAAAACTACCAAAAAACAAAAAACAACAACAAACAAAACAGGTAATTGAAGAAGATAAAAAAAATAGCAAATTCTACAATACAAACAATATGAGAAAACTAAAAAAGAATGAATAGTATAAAATTAAAATTACATGAGCGAAATTCAAACTAATTTGATTTTTTTAAAAATAGAAATATAATTAGAAAAGTTCTGAGAGGGAGCCCTGTTCAATTTAAAAAAAATAAAAATTGTTAGTGGTATCACACACCAGTCATAGCCATTGTGGCTGATGAAAAATTATGTCGCTACCAATGTGCTAAATTAAAAAATATTGAGATATTTGCCAAGGAATTGCTTGAAGTTGGTTATAAGATTGAACAGATTAACAATACTTTATGTCAATTAAAAAAGAGTTATAATGGTTTAAAGGAGTTGAAGGTTGATAGTAAAAAATGGATATCTATTCTGTATATTTCAAATGCTCAACTGAATTTTTTTAAGGATATGCATAATGATGTGTTTAATGTTTCATTTTGTATTACAAATAATGTTAATATGTTAGTGAATAATTTTAAAAATGTCATACCTGTCAAGCAGAAAAGAAATGATTGTATATCAATTTTTTGTGGATGTATGAATTAAGGTCATGAAAAAAGATTAGGAGCATGAATTTTTATTCAAACATGTAAAAATAATAATGATTTAATGACTGTTTCAGTTTTCTTGAATCATGAAAGGACATGTAAATTGAAGTTTGATGTGGAAAGTGTTAACATTCTTCATGAAGAGAGAAACCATAATAAAAGAAAAATTAAGTAAGCAATTTTAATAAATAGAAATAAAATGAATATAATTAATAAACAAGCTACTAACATTAAAATTCAAGATTCATGGAATTTGAATTGATGATGTTTGTTACCATTCATGTGATTACATGTGAATTTATTTAATTATTAATATTAATTATAATATTTAAATACAAGTATATTGTCTATACCGAAGTTAATATAATTGGAAGGGATTTGATCTCAGACTTTCAACCTCCCTACAACCATCCACTTTATCGTAGACAACCAATGCACATGACACGTGTGTGTGAAAAAGATAAATAAACTCCAGTACACATATTTCTAATTATAATAAGTTCATTTATAATTAAATGTTTGTAGAGTACCAATGTTTTAGCAAAATAACATTTGCCAACAACTAAGTAGTAAAGATACTCTGTGATCTCCACAAATGCATAGTTAAGTGTTTTATGAAACACACAACTTACTAATTAAATTAAAATCACAGTAAAAAGTAGAGCTTATGCTATCATAGAACACAGCTTAACATGTTAAAGACGATATTTTTATCCAAGGGAAACTCAAAAAAAGAAATAAATATAATGTGAGGATTAGGATTGAGGCTGTAATAATGATTTGGTTGACTGGATTTACATTTTAGCATTATTTCTGGTTAATTTGAATAATATAATTTGACCATATAGATGGTAGTTTGACAATGAGGAGAAAATAATTTTATTACAATGAGTTAAAGTCTTTTCGCAGTTTCAAGCGTTTTATTTTCGGCTATGAGTTTGATATTCTGTTTACTTTGGTCACAATAATGTAATTAATTGTCATACTTTGGAAACTATAGAATAATTTTCTAGTTAGTTAAAGACACAAGCGGGCATAATGGGTGCTCCTGTAGGATTTGACAATGTCATGCAGCCAGCCGGCAAACTGCGACATGGACCGCTTGTCCCTGGTTATGCTTATGTGACACCTTACTTCGTCAGGCTGAGGCAGAGACCAGCCCGATAGTCTTATAAACTCATTCGTGGCATTGCAGTTTCGATATACTGCCATTCCATATCGCCTTTCTAAAGCGTACCACGTGTTCCTTTACTTAATTTTATTATTCTATATATCACTCCGCCTCTGCATTATCTTCATGATTCACTCTCAAATAAATGTTTGCCCTTAGTATAAAATAAATATTTTAATTAAATAAATATATGTCCACCATTACTCTTATAACCCATACTTTAGACGCTTGTATTGCAAAGGTATAAATTCCCCAAGGCATGCATTAGAAATACTCACTCGAGAATTTTAGGTAGCTAGATTACGCCTTCAAATAAATGTATTCCTTTTGTAAACATTACAGTATCGGAAATACCGCTACTGAAATCCTCAATATAAAATAATGTCTAAATAAATAAATGTATTTTTTAAAATATAATCATGTTGCAAATCCCGCTACTGAAGCTGTTAGTCCATAAAATATTATTAGATTGTTTTATTAAAATGTATTAATAAATAATTTTAAACTATACGTCTGCAGTTACGTTTCATTTATTCGATACCCATTCTATATAATATTTCCTCGATTATGTAAATATGAATGTTTAATTAATATTAATTTGGTTATTGGCTAACTCGAGAATAAAATTATGAGTCTCTTGCATATCCCTGACCACCGTGCCTAAGGAAATATTGACTAATGTCGCATCAGATGCATTGTTTCGTGGATTGTATTGTGGAACCGATAAACTATGTTCAAACTCAGTACCACGGGTGGCTTCGCTACTTGATGGTGCTGCTGTTCTGTATGGTGGTCGAATTCTGCACTATGTTTATGAGTCACACGTTTTCTGACCGTTACAATATATATATATATATGTATGTGTGTGTGTGTGTGCCCATGTATAAACTTTCGGAAACAACTCTTCTGACAATTCAGCATTTGCCTTTAATTGATAATACTATTATTTCTGTAAATGGAGTATTCTCTATCAAAGTTTCCTTTTGTGCTTACCGAGCACCTACACTTTTTTTTTTCCATATGTCATAGCATCGGACGGGAGGCGAACCAGCAACAACCGTCTGCAACCAACTACTTGACAGCACCCACACTTTTCAGACATTAATTTAACCATTGCACGCCTATTATTATCTTATCGATATCTTGCTGATCGCTTTTTATTTTAGACCGGGGTTTCTAAATATCCGATCTATTTCATATAAATGGTTAAATTAGATAATAGAATGTTTATTTTAATTGGTAATTTTTACAATTAGGTTATATAGATTTTTTCTAGGTTAAAGTTAATTATTTCAAAAAATAATCTATATGTATTTACAATAATTATAAAATGATCGTTATTTATAATCTATATAATTAATCATTAAAAACCTATCAACAATTGAACAATCCCAATATTAATAACAATCAATAAATTCTAACTGTTGTCAAAGCAATCAAGGTACCCTCTTTTTAACAATAAGGGTGGAATCTCAAATGTTCCAAAATAAGAGTGAAATCTATATAATATATGCACAAATGTTCCAAAATTGAAATAGTGGTTAATTTATTAATGTTATTTTTCAAATACTATGTTTAATTAAGGAAAAGCAATTTATTTAAATTAAGAGTTTTCAAAATTTGAACTCAGAATTTTTCAGCAAAATAAACACATGCACAAACACATATGAAAACGATATATAATCCCCAATATATGTAATTTGTGTAGAACCAGTACTCATCAGTTCGGCCAGACCATAATCTACCACACATATATACAATCAGTGCTCAGTATAAGCAAGTTACACACTGCCTTAGAATTACATATTGCTTGGGAAATAGATTACATCTTAGTATAACTTCAGCCCATCCCTCTTATATATATATATATATATATATATATATATATATATATATATATATATATATATATATATATATATATATTGTCCAATAACATGAGGGGTAAGATTGATGGGCTATCTACAAAGTATGACTATAATATTAAATCCAACAAGGGTTTTGAGCATTCCATAGTTAGTTTTTTATGAAATGGATGGTGAAATGGTTGGAAGGGTGAGAAGAGTGAAGCTTATCTATTAAAGTTTGAAGAATTGCTATCTTAATATAAACGGATTACTGATTATATATGTATATGGATGGATGGGAGATTATGCTCTGGTCCAACTGATAAGTGCTGGTTCTGCATGAAATGCATATATTGGGAATCATGCATCTTTTTCACTTATGTATGGGCATGTTTATCAGTTGCTTGAGATTATAGAGTGGAGGATGAATAGAGTGAAAAATTCCGAGTTCAAATTCCTCTATTTAGATATATATAGAAAACATTCAATATAAGCAATAAAATACTGCCTTAGAAATAATTCAATTAAATTCTTAGTTGGATTAAAATATTATGAAATTTGTATGTTTGGTCAGTTGTTATTTTAAAAAAAAATGTGAAGATCAAATACAAAAAGAAAATAATTATAACTTTATAAGATATGTTCTAGACTTGTGGTGTGGGAAGTATTAGGAAGAAGCCAGAATAATGTATCAAAGAATTCATGTTACAGAGAATCAATCTTAAAAATAAATGAGTAAAAATAAATGGGGCATGTTGATTTTATTATAAATTTAGTATACTTATGGCTGAATTGATGTTTGAAATAGTACTAAGTTAAAAGATTAGTAATTTAATCTAAAAAATTTTTTTTTTCCATGTGTAAAGCATCAGCCGGGAAGCGAGCCCGCAAACCCTGGACAATTGCTTATAAGGTGGCTGTGCTGGCCGCTCGATCACCAGCGCTTGAGTATACATATATGAATATAATGAAGTTTGGAATCTGAAATATATATATATTATTTATCTTTCATTTATATATATATAAGTGAGCTTTATTATTTAAAATTATTGAAGATATTCTATAACTTTTGCTATCTGGAGATGGTGTATTACTGCTCATTGAGATATACGATTGCTAGAACTTCTGCTGTATATTGTTAATGAAAATAAAACATTTGTGACAATTTTTCACAAATATTTTCAACTCTACATCAAACTAAATTTTTTAACATGGAGAGCTGCTTTTTGTTAATTAAAAGATAACGTCATTAAAAACACAAAATGCCTAAAAATATTTAAAACAACTTGAAATACTCTATAAGGAGTAAAAATTAATTGACTCTTCAAAGAAAAAATTGGGAAAAGTAAGCCCTTAACAACCTAAACAATTGTTGGATAATATTTCATCAGTGAAGAGTTAACAAAGTTGGCCATAAATAGGGACCGAAAAAAATTTCCAGTATAATTAAAACCTTAAAAATTGAAAACTAAACATTCAAATTTTTTCCTGCATGGATTCAAACTTGGTTACAAGCATAGCAAAAAAATGTACGTGTTATGATGCCCACAGTAACTTTGATCAATTAAAATATATTTGGATAAGTATTTTTGCCGTTCGTTTATTTAAGAGATCGAGTGGTGTTCATATTTTAAAATGCCCTCCGGAAACAATTGCTGTATTATCCGAGATTTTGTTGTTACCTGCCTTATTAATCAAGCTTCGTTGAAAAACTTCTAATTCATAAGTTCGGGGTTTATATTTTAACGCTAAACTGTACAGAGACAACAAAAAGCAGTAATTAACAATAATTCAATTAAATATACATTTTATTGAAATGTCATTGAACGACATTTGTAATATTATTTCTAAAATGACGAATCTACGTTATATTTGAAGGGAACTTAACATGCAAGTATAATTGACTTATTACAGTAGATTTAGTTAAAAGAATAAATTATATTATACAAATTGATTATTTTCTTTCACTATTGACAAATAAACCTGTTTGACAGGAAGTTTCTTTTAAAACTTTGTTACGAAATAGGAAAAAATAATAATATTACAAAATACACTTTCTTTATCCTGATAAAGAAAATCATTAGTTATTATTCTGTTATATATAATAAAACTATTGATCTACATCTAAAGGCCATGACTTGAAAAAATAATTACCAGTCATTCTGGAAAAAATATATACGCCTTACTAGATGGATCACATTCGTTTAAATTTTCTTCTCAGTAGCTATAGCAACGTGTTGATCAAAAGTTTGAAAGGTTGTTATAATTTTAACATTTTTCCAGGGAATATATGTTTATATTTGTTTAATTATATATTAATGCCTATATTACAATGTGCTTTTACTTATTAGAAGTAGAAGTCCAATCAGTTAATTGAAATGTCATATTTATGTTAAGGCTTTTATTAGCCAAAGCAGTACATGTTAAACCACTAAACATCACATGATCATCATTCTTTATGCTTACACAAGCTGTTTACACAGAATCTAAATTATCCATAAAGTAGACCACTCACTGCAAGATGGAGTAAGCAGTGGATGCAAAAAAGGTTTGTGTATAAAATCCCTATCTGGTACCTTCTCATCCAATATCCCCAGACTAGTTTCTAGCTTGTGACTTTCATCAGTGAGATCTCAGATCCAAGGCTCTCCCTGATGAAAACCCCAAGCTAGAAACTAGTCTGGGGATATTGTATGAGTAAGTTTCTAGCTTATGGCTTTCATTAGTGAGATCTCAGATCCAAGGCGCTGACTAATGAAAGCCCCAAGCTAGAAACTAGTCACTAGATAGGGATTTTATGCACAAACTTTCTTGCATCCATTGATTACTCTGGCTTGTACTGAGTGGCACTACTGTATGGAGAGTTTAACCTCTGTGTAATACTAAATGTAAAGAGTCTAAGAAACTTCAGTTTGTAAACAGAAACTGCATATGAATGATGATCTTTTATTTATTTACCTAAACCTAAAAATCATTTTCAAGTAAAGGAAAATTACATGAATTAGAAAAAGAACAGGTCAATGTTTGAGTAGGACATTGTTAATCTATTGAATTTAACAGAAAAGATGAAGAGATTGTTGATCTAAAAATGGGCATAACAATGTTATGAAGATAAAATTTGGATGCATATGTAAAATAAGATTCATAATATATAAATATGAAAGAATAATATTATAGAAATTATTGATAATTATTCAATTAAAGATACCAAATGCACATAAAGTTGGGTTTATATCCAACAAGCTTTAATTATGATGAAAAAATAATGGGCTTTTATTTTGAAGTGTAAACAACATTTTAAAATTTTAATGAGAAACTTTGATGCTAGAATTAGAAAACAAATGAAAGAATGAAAGTGTTGTATATAAATTTGGTTTTAGTAAAAGAAATGCAAAAGGACACAATTGGTCATAAAAATTTATATTACAAATTATTTCTTTGGGAAAAAATGCTGAATGAAAACAGAAGTCTCCAAATAAAGGCACAATGAATTGGACTATATTTTAGCAAATAGAAAATATATATTTCCAGATTATAAATGCCGTTAATTTCTCAGTACAGGGAGTAATCATCAATTATGTGAGATGTAATATTCCATATTAATTCTAAATTTGATAGACAAAAGCAATTATAAATACAGGTACTGATAATATTTCTAACCTTCAGAAACACTCTAAAAGATTTAAATAAAACTTGTTCATGATTCTGAAGTAATCACAGATTTTAAACATGGTTCAAACTTAACTGAAGAATAAGAAGGTAACCATTACTCTAAAAATTTCAATACAACATTTCTGGTTCAAAAATAAAGTAGTAATTGCAGTAAATTTTTACCTGAGACAAGAACAGCTATGAAGAAAAAAAGAAATACAAGACTATTTTGAAATGACCCATTTAGAACAAGGATGGGGACCTGTTTTTCTACCAAAGAGCATTTGAATATTTATAATAACATTCACTAGCCAGCAAAATTATTGACTTAAAAATTAGCCTGTAATATTTGATCAAACATTTAATTAATGTACCTCTAATTATTAGAGGTGGGCAATATTTTCATTGGCATGCCAATTTCAACTTGTCCTTTTTAAATGAGAGTCATGATTTTTTGTTAATTAAAAATGAAATGACATCATTATTATTATTAATGACTTAACCAATTTTAATGATAATTTATCCATTTTGACTTATAATTGTTCTTCATGATGTATTTATATTCTCAAATTTCTTTTTATGTTCTGGATAGATTAATTCTTCAGCATCTCGGAGGCAGTCATTTATAAACTTCTCTTTAGAAAATGGTGTTGAAGTTTTTGCTTTTTTTTAAAAAAAAAGTAATTTGCCTTCATATAATTTTCTGACTTACTTAAACTTTTTATTAGTCATTTCAGCCACTTAATGAAGCTCCTTATTATAATATTTTATTATTTCCCAACAATTTTGTTGTAATCAGAATGTTTAATATGTAATGATTTTTATTAATGGAAATATTTTCCAGACATATCAAGCATATCTAATTACTCTTTCGTTTTATATAAAAAATATGTATTGAATCATTTCTATTGAAGTATGCAGTTTTCTTGGTCAATTTTTTTAAACTTACTTGGATGTAGTCATCTTAATAAAAAAATAAAATAAATGCAAAATAATAATAATGATAATATAACAATGTAAAATGCTAATTTTATTTTTGCAACTACATAATTAATATGAGCAAATTAGTATTAAAGCAAACAAAATGCTCTCAGCATCATAGATTATATCTATAGTCAGCGAGACTGGAATATTGCACTTTTGCTAGAATAAAATACAACTATTATAAAGATTTGATGTAATTGAAAAAATAAATATTTTATTTTACCTAATTCAATACTTGAACTGTGCGAAATTTTACATAGAAATTTTATACAGGATCCAAAGCTTTCAAGGGTCAGAGATGGCCTCAGGGCAAGATGTTTCTTATTCCTGATTTAAAAGATTGAGATATTTGGAGTTATGTAAAGTTGTAGGAAAAATTGTTTAAAATAATATATAAAATATAAATGAGACTTGGCAAGAAAAGCTATAGAAGACAATGAAAGTCCAAAGTATAATACTGTTTTAATATAAAATAAATGTTATTTCAGCAATAAAGAGACAAAAAAAGAACTATTAGTAAAAAGGTCATTAAGAAATGTGTGGAAAATTTACAAGGAATTATATAATTCATGAAGAACTACAACCCAAAACCAAAGTAATCATTAAACTAATTACATCAGAATTATGAAGTATTTTGCATGAAGAAATGAAATAAGCAAGTAATTCAATGAAGAATAAAAAATGTAGGTAATGAGAGAATTTTTATTGGTATATTTAAAAATGTATATAAAAAAATTCAAAATCTTGTCAAAACTGTACACCAATATCGAAATAATAGAGATGGAGTAGTTAAATAGAAAATGAAGTAGCAATACTGAAGAGTGCTAAAGAAAAATTTAAAAATTATAGAATGTCAGTTTTCTATTATTTCTATACAAAGACTTTATCAATGTAATTACGGCTCATCTATATCAAATTTTGAACACAACCAAACAAATAGATCAAGTTGCATTTAGAAAAGATTTTACTTCAGTGGATCACTTCCAAGCACTGAGAGAAGTTATTAAAAATAAATCAATGAACATGAGTTGCTACTATAATTTGAATTTGTAGATTATGGAAAATCATTTTGTTGTATAATATTTTTCCAGTGATTAAAAACATTCAACTGTCAAGATGTAGGATTCTGAATAATATTTATCAAAATGTAATAGCATTGGATAATTTACATGATAACACTAAGAAAATTAATTTTTATTAAGGTTATCTCCAACATTATTTATTAACAGTTTTACAGAAAGTATTTTATGAATTAAAATGGATACATAAGGGAAGAAAAAGTAAAGATTATTTATTTACTCAGTTTTGTAGAAGGTATGATTGTTTTTCTGTCTGTACTTCATAAAGTGTAAATTAATCAAAGAATATTTAAAAGATTTTCTTAGAGGAAAATACAGATTGATAAAGAATTAGAAAAAAATATCAACCACGGATATTTTTGATGTGATTATTAATACCCATTACATTATAATTAATGAAATTAATAATAGAATAAATTTGATGACATGCTTTTGCTAGAAAAGTAGGAAAAGAAAAAAATTTTGTGGATACATTTTAGCACTTTTTTAATTATGGATTTGAGACGTTGACACTTAATCAAAGTGAGCACAGAGATTTCAAAGTACTCAACAAAAGCCTGAGATTTATGTATATTGGTAGTAACAAGAAGTGGTCAAACATGAAATATTTGAGTGGGAGCATACAGCTTTTATTGATACCACTAAAAGAATTGTAAGACTGAAATGGAGATATTCCCAGCACATTTCTATAAGAGGTAATAATACATGAACAGGTGAAGTCCTAAACTGAATTTGAAGAGATTGTAAAAAATATAGAAAGAGATTACATGTGAGATGAATGGATGAAATAAAGAAATTTGTTACTGTGTTAAAAATAAAAGTATAAATCAAAGAAACTGAATTAAATTGGTGAGATCTTTATTCTGTTGTAGAATGATGATTACTGAAAATAATGATGATAATGATGTTATATACATATAATATATAAACAAACAATTTAACTGTAAAAAAAATATTATATTTTAAATTCTTTAGTATCACTTTCAATTATGTAGTAATCTTCATCAGCCTTAACTGAATTTACATTAAAAAAATCTGAGACATCTATTCAAACGAATATTACAGCATTTAGGAAAAATACAAAACATTTTACACTTTTTAAAAAAGTATCATATGCAGCTTTCACGAATCAACTTCTTGCTTTGTTTCCGCTATTCTTTAATTAACCAAAATTTACTCAAGAATGAAAATTCCATACCGATAATAAATTCAATATATATTAAATGTAAAGGTATAATACCCGTAATAAAAAAATATTATATTTAAACAAACAATTTAAAGGTAAAAAAATATATAACATATTTTAAATTCTTTAGTAGCGTTTTCAATTATGTAGTAATCTTTGTCAGCCTTAACTGAAAGCGCTACTAAAAAATTTAAAATATAATATATATTTTTTACCCTTAAATTGTTTGTTTATATATTATATAATATTTTTTTATAACAGGTATTATACTTTTACATTTAATATATATATATATATATAACAAAATAGTTCAAGAAAAGAAATTAAAAAATAAAATATATATAAGAGAAATCATGATACCATATCTTGGGATAAAAGGCTGTAAATTAAAATGTAAACTGGATAAAAAAAATCATATTAACACAATGTACTATAAGCAGAAATAGGGTGTTTCAATCATCCATGTTTAAAAAAATTTAAAAGCAAATATTAGTAGAAAATAAGATAAACATTATTAATCAACCAACGGAGCAGTTCATAAAGTGAAACTAATTAATATATTGTGAAAATAATGTATAAAATGTGATTTGCATTTCTTATACATTTATTTTTAGGGATAAATGTTAGAAGCAAACATTTAGTAAAAATGGTTTTGTGGCTCTTATATATAATTCAGAATATCTTCATTCTTTAAATAACTCAAAATATATGAGGTACATAAGGTATATAGAATGAAATTTTATACATTTTGGAATTGTGTGTTTATGTCTATATAGGAAAATATACCTTCAGTAGTCACATGCTCACTATTGGTGTAAGAATAGCTTTATTATATTGTATATAATTTGATTAATAATTTATAACTGTAAAAAATATAATTTGAAATTGCTTAAGATGGATTTTGGAAATAGTAAAAAATGACTGAAATTATTTTTTTAAATAACACCACACAAATTATTAATTGAATTTGAAATAGTCTAATATTATAAGATTGTATAAAACATAAAATGATAAAGAATAAAATAATAAAATCTATCACAAAATTCTAAAATTTGCAAACAAGAGTAACAAAATCCTATTGAAACAGAAGCTTTACTATGTTTCAAATATATATTAGACCAAGAGGGGTGTCAGCTACAATTTCTACTTGTAAGGTAATTGAGAAATTTGCTAATTTATTTTTATATCAAATGTGTGTTTTAAAAGTGTGGCCACACATATATATGTGCACACACAAATAAGTGAAATAATTTGGTTTTTTAATAAACATAATGTAATTTTTTTGTCAAAAATTAAACTTTATTAATATTTTTTAACTTTTATGTAAGATTATTTTTAATAGAGCAATACTTAACTTCAAAATAAAATTTTAATCTATTGTAATAACAAAATGTAAAAGTTAAGAATATTCAGATAAGACATGCAATGGAATTAATTAGTATGGAATGTAAAAATGTTCTATTTCAATTTATTAAAAACCTGGATTATTAATTAATTAAAAATCTGGCTATTTTGAGATGTTAATTTAGATAATTTTAGAAAATTGTGTGGGGAAACAATAATATGAATGTGTATAAAGACTCCCCAAAATCTATTGTTTCATTCAGTTTATTCAATCAGTCAGTCTATTTATTTAGTAGATTCTATTAGACTCTTCAATCACTAACTCATTCATCAGATTTTTCCAATTCTACTAATCAAGATTGTTTTCCAGATGTTGGAGCTCTTTATTCTGTGTGCAAGCCACACTTCTTTCTAGCTCTATCACCAAAATTATTGATTCTTGCCAACAGTTTGTGACAAGTGGTTTACAGTAATACAATGAGATGACAGATTAATTCTAGTGGTATTCTTTAAAATATGCTTGTCTAGGCATCTCACCAAGATGAACTCTGTGCTATTAGTCAAACCTTTATTATTTAGTGTATTGTAAAATTGTAATCTTTAGAAAGCTGACATCCTAAAGCCAACCTATATGGAAGCATCTCAACTGACAATCTGGAAAATTACAATGACATAATGGACAAAAGTAGCTACCTCTTCAATCAATTGTAGGAAAACAAAATTGATATACTTAAGAATTTTCATGCACTATAAAAGGCCACATGTTGTTATGTGTGTTTTCATTACATATATGCCCATTACATTTGTTAATTATAATATTAGATTTAAATATTTTTTATTTTATTTTAGGCATTTATTAATTGATGATATATCTAAATAATGTAGGAATGTTTTACTGCTTTTTTACAGTATGTCTTAATTTAGAATTCATTATATTAAAAAATATATATAACTCTGAAAGAAATTCACTTTTCTTGCATTGACAGTTCTTAATGAAGTTTAATTATTATTGTGGAATAGTAGAATTTCTCTTTCTTCCTCTTTTACAAGATTTAAAACATATGTTTTTTTAAGAAAACAAATCTAAAGTTTAATGAGTCTTCAGAATATTTTAAAAAAGATTATAATAATGTTTAAAATTAGCCTTTTCTTTTAATTAGCATTAATCAATTTATTTTATATGTGTGTGATTTGAATTTAGATTTTCTAAACCCTTGTACATAATATGCCTTATATAAAAGTATTTATTTACTTGAGTATGTACCTAAAACAAATCCATACATAAACTGTTATTTTATAGGGCTTTTCTTTTACTTCACTGGGGTAGCTAAGTATCTACTGAGGTGATTTCATTGCTATATTTCATCTAGTTGCCTGGATCATCTACTGCCTTCATCACCATCTATTTACCTTGATGTAGCCTGGCTTTGGTATAATCACTAGCCTGCTTTGTTTCCTATTATTGCTACATCTTGGTAAATACTTCATTGCCTCTGAGGACAATGTTTCAGCCAAACTCATATTCTTTTAAAGGGGCTACCAGTCATTAAATCATCAACTCACTTGTTTTTTTTTTTGCATGATAAATATAAAAAAAGTTTATCATGCCTCTTTTATATTGACTAGCCTATCTTAATTTAGCTGTAATTATTTGATGGTTTAGATATTGTCACACACATGTATCATTATTGCTGGTGCATATATTCATAAGTGTCTGAGAAGATAAATTGAATATTTTTTTATTATTAAAAGCCATTCACACATAAAGTATACATCCTATTTTATAAAATGCTATTAAAAGATTAAACTTATTGAATTAATTGAATTGGGTGATCAATTTAAGGGTCAAAGCTTTCATTTATAAACATACTCTCTTAAAACATTCATAGATGTAATATTAATCAATTTTATGATCTCTTTAGTTTCTTTAAATTGTAATGAACATTATCATTATTAGTAGTTGAATTTGGCTGATGTTTGGTTACTATTGTTTAATAGCTATGAGTTTTATACTCTAAGTTGAGCTAGTGTCAGGGACAAATAAAATATTTTATGTTAGGTCTACTCACTATTGCTAGTGAATACTCGGTCACCCCAAATGTGATGTGATATAATGCACTGTGACTTTTTCTTAAACGGAGTCAGGAATCTCTCAGCAACTATGCCCAGAGAAGCCTCTTAACCACTTTATCTTCCATTCCTGACTCTAAGTTTATTTATTTATTTATTTATTCTAAGTTTATTTATTCCCCAAATAAATGTTCTAGACTAGTGGCGCCTCCAAGTGACAGATATTCTTAATGTGCCTATAAAACTTTTATTAAATGATCTTATTGAGAAATAAGTTAATTGAATTAAAATCAAAACCACATTTCCTGATATTAAGAAGAAAAATCTTTAACAATTTGTAAAACAAGCTTATATTATAGAATATTAACAGTTGAGCAGTTTGACTTAAAAAGGGCAACAATGTATAAAAAAGTGAGGATTTGTTTTATTTATTATTTTTTATTATTATTTAAGATTTGCCTTGATATTATCATTTGCCACATTATATTACAAGCAAACATTGAGGAAATATCATGAAGATCCACTTCATCAGTTGATCACTGTTAATACCAGGAAATCATTGGAGAATAGCATTCTCAATCAGGTATGAAGTAAAATAACTAACTACAAGTGAATTCTTGTCAGGAAAAGCTGCTGAGCTAAAATGTTATTAGGTTTGTGAGTAGTATTTGACATATAATTTTGAAAATCTCTGTCTATGCATGAGAAAATGATTGTCATCTGTTCTATGCCATAATAAGTATATCCTATGTAGGAAACATGTTACTCTGGAAACTATTTGCCCATATATATGTATAATCACTAAAGCAAGTCATATATAATGTGACATTGCTTTTAAAACCTTGTATTTACAAATATGTAATATAGGGAGCATAACAATAGCTTGT
>JAQFVV010014007.1:0-57381 GCA_028023455.1 Epiperipatus broadwayi
AGTTAAGAGTAAATTATTAATTTTGTTGTTTAATATTGTAATTTCGTATGTGGATATATAATCTGTGCTATATAGAAGAAAGACATGATTTAACCCTTTTCCCGCGCTCGACGAGACTCCTCGTCGACATCTAAAATCACTCTAACTCAGTTCGTTTTTATACGATAAAATTCGTTAAATATGTATTGAATCTCCGTTTTTAAAAGTTCTGTATGATGGTGACATCTTCCGATTTATTTTAGAAGTAAAAAAATAGAAAAAAAACGCATTTAAACCTAAACAAAGAAGGAACATTATTTGTGATTGGTTCTTAGCATGCTCTCAGCCGAAAAAGACATTCTGATTGGCTGGAAAGAACAAAGAAACTGCCTGATCAAAAGAAAATAAAGAAAAACGCTGAGATTTTCATTTGAATACGATTTAAATTATTATTAAATAATATTTATGAAAATTAAACATAATTTTCAGAGAGAATAATAAAAAAACAAAATTATTTTTCGAAAAATATTGAAGATTTAAGTAAATATATTGAAGATGAGTAAAAAGAAATATTTACTTTCTATAACGTAAAAGTCGATCTTTTTGTTTACATTATAACTTTTATGTTGCCGATATAGAATATCTTAGAATAAATAAATAGCAATTTATTTTGAAAAAACTTTCTGCTTTCTTCATGACCTGAAAAATTAATTATATACTTTTTATAAATGTATCCGAGTTGAATTTAATATTATAGGCGAATATGTTTTAACAATAGGCTTTGTCTTCAGTTTGTGAGTTGGCCAATTAAAAGATTTGATTTTTATCTGATACAACCAATGATAAAATTAGCGGTTTAAGGGTTAAAATATGTAAAAGCCGTTATCTAAAAATACTATTAAATGTTTCTTTAAAATTGTTAAAAGATTTCTTGTTTTAAATATATTTCAGAGAAAAGTTTCTCGAAAATATATTTAAAAGCTATATCAAAATATATTTGTAAATTATTTTAATAAATATGATAAAAATGTTTTTCGTTTTAAAAAAAATGTTAAAAGGTTGTTTTTAAATAGAAAGAGTTTCTATGTAAGATTAAAAATAAAAGCTGGTCAAGTAATTAAAAGATTTTTGGTTGTAAACAAGTGTCATTAACGACCACACCTGGAATTCGTAAAAGTAAAACTAGTTAAAAATTTACTAATTAAAACCCCTTAGATAAGATTTAAGTTATTTTTAAATCTAAATTGGACAATTGTGTGCAACTAAAAATCTTAATTATAATAATAGCTTATGGGAATGTTTCTAACATAAGTTATCTAAGATCTGAATTATAAATTGAAAACACTTAATTAAATTCCTGAGTTTAGTGAGTCTTGAGGCGGAGATTCGATAAGGAAAACATATAAATACTCTGGATTTTTTTAACAAGAGATGGACAGCCATATTGTTAGTGAGAGTTGTAGCCAGTATTCACAATTGTTAATTTGAACATGTCCGGCTAAAAGCGGGCATCTTGTTGCTGTTACTCGCGGAGAACGGGGTTTCTCTCGTCGAAATGCCTAAACCACCATCATGCCGATAGAAGAGACGAGCCTAACATAATGGGAAAGATGATGCCGCCCAGTCAAACTAAACGAAACCAACAGCCAAGAACTTGCAGATAAATCATACTGGTACCGTTTATTTTTTCAAACCGCAGAGCTCTGTGTAATTCTGTGTAAACGTAAATAATATCTATATAGGTTAGCTAACTTTCTCTTTTAAAATAATGATAAAGCTAAATGTAATCAAAACTTAAAATCCATTTAATATTTTAAATATGTCAATTGCTATTCAAAATTTAATGTGTTAAAGTTTAAATAATCTGACTTATTTATATTTTTCCTTCATTTAAAGTACATTATAAGTGTCTAATTTAAAGTTATATCACTGCGGTTGTGTCTATATTTCTTTGTTTATTTTAAATGCTTATTATATTTTATATGCCAAAATTTCGAAACAGTGAGCACTTAATTTCATGTATGTTTTAAGAAGATATTATTTGAAAATCTTCGGGTAATTTATTTATAGCATCAACTTTCTACGCTGTTTCGAAATCCTATTTTTTTTATTATTTAAATGATTTAATATGTGAAATGTGGCTCTTTTATAATCAACCATTTAAAAAAAACTTAACTTGATAAGTTTATTTAGAATTAAATTTAGCCTTGATCATATAAGTATATTTGACATTTAAATTCCTAAGTCCATAGAAATATACTTTTCCTCCTTAAATATTTATTATCTATAAGTAACTTAATAGATCGAACATGTCAAAGTACAGATGTAATAATATTCCCTTTAGTAGCATAGACATTTATTATCAGGCTACGCAAGAGTTGGTCCCAATTTGATAGAGCTAATATGCTATTAACTCGTATTTCATAGTATGAAATATACTATTCTTTGCTTGGCGGATGTGATATTATTTTATAAAAATATTCTCGTTTTGCTGCTATACGTAATATACATATCTTAAGATGGAGCCACGGCATTGCCAGCACATCTCTTATAGGATAGAGCAGTAGCGAAGCCTGAGCCAAGGCCATGTTAGCACGTAAGACCCCCACCATTCCTGAACACAATGTTCCTTTTCACGCAGCATTGCGATCGGTTACAGGGTACCGGCGTTTGTCGCAAGAACCCTGAAGTTATTTCATCCATCCGCAGAGCGACTTTCCCTATTATTGTTTACCTGTGCCATAGCGCATTGGTAAAATCTTACCTTAGCCAACTCTCCCACCTTTATATAATGCTTTCAGTATTCTGAAAGTTTCTCTCGAAAGCCATGTTCGATCGATCATTACTTGAGCTGGTTTTTGCGCTCGTTATTAAATTATATATGGGTAGTTTAGTAAATAAATTCATGATCAAAGTTTAATATAATTATTTATATACCAGCCACAAATGTAATAGGATTTGGCTCATCGAAATCTATAGACATAACATAGTGATTAATTATGTATTAATTGAAAAGCAACTCATAAGATGGGCACATGTCAAACCCATTTATGAAAATTAAATGAAAGTATTTATCTAAAGCTATTTTGAATTGTATAAAAAATTATTTATATAAAGTTTTATAATTGTATATAAAAAGAGAATGTGTTCTCTTATCCAACCAATGTTTGTATATTCGACAATGAAATGTGTAAAACCGACTGGATTTCATGCCATTTGTAAATAAATATATAATTAATTGTAATGTATTTCGTTCTCTGTTTCGTTATTGATCTAATTCAATCCAATTCTAATTACTATTTATAGTCTATATATGTGAAAACTATGCATTAAGTTAAATTAAATTTAGTGATATTTTAGTCAATTAAGAACCTTTCTTTTATTCATCAGAGTCTTATTGCTTCTCCGTGACCTATGTCGGCCGTGTGGAAAGAGGTATACTACGTGTAATTTCAAGGTGGTCATTCGTAGGGTCTTGAGTCTTGGAATCCTGGCTTACGAGTAGAAGTGCGGTCGGACTCGGGATGTCATAGTCCTAGTCTGGTCAGCTTCGGTCTTTTTTGCTTGGATTCTGAATTCTGTTACGCGAATGTACAAACTTGACTGTTACAATATTTAATCAAGTCTTTGCACATCTAACATTACAAAGATCTTTTTTTAACTTAATTAAAGTGAATATACTTCATCAGAATCTAAATGCTTAGGTAAATAAGTCTTCTGAATATTTGTGTCAAAATGCTCCTTTTATTTCCATGAATTAGCATATTGTCATATAAAAGAATATCATCCACAGAATTATTAGAATTAAGGTATTACTTTGATTTTAAGTACTATCTTTATTAATATGAATTTGAAAAGAATTGGGGAAGTGTGGAGGTGTTTATTATATCTATAAAAAGATATTACATACGGGACAGAGAAAGGTGAATAACTCAGTGTGTGTGAATTTAAAAAAAAATCAGATATATTAATCTTTAACTGAGGTTTAAAGTTTATATCTGTGCTAGAGATAACCTCTAGTTTAGAAAATGCTTAGTAATAATCATTAGTGTATTTATCTGAAATGGATGGCGTCAAAGTTGTGAGTGGAGGAAGTTTGACAATGGTAAATGAAAATGTAACAATGTAACTTTTATTTTAAATATATCAAAAATGTAGATGTACAATAATGCCCCTGAATTCGTTTGTTTTAGTAATCAACAGTTTTAAAAATATTCATTAAAAAGTTTAAAGAATTAAAAATGTTTAGATTTAAATTCATAAATTTTTTGATTTCTTTTCTATACGAGTTCTTCATGAATCAATTTTCACTCAAACACTCCATTGTGTGCATTTACCGTGTCATGTAGTTGCTCTATTTTTTCCTTATATTGTATCTTTTCATAAGTGCATTATTTTTCTTTGTTTTATAAGTTATTTGTATTAAAGTAAACGCAAAATATTCCCATAATAAAACAGAAGTTTAAATAGATATTTAATTAAGTGATATTTATAGATAAAGAAAACAAAAACATGTTTTGTTGGAATAAAAGTAATATAATCTAACACCATTAGTCTGAGTGTATGAATGTCATAAACTGTGTTAAATATCTTCAGGCTACTTCAATATCTTTATAATTTACTTAAATTATAAACTACAGAAGTTAGATATAGATGTACACACACGAATTTATAATTTTTAATTACGAGTGTATTATTTATATTTTAACTTGCTTTTTTGTTTTTATTCAAATACAAATAATTATTTTCTCAATTAAAATTATCCATTTTTTTCTTTATATTTTTCATGACTTTTCTAAAATACATTTCACAACAGAAATAAATTCTAATTTTGATTATTTTTATTTTTATAGTAATGGATATTATCTTTCCTATTTTTGCTAATTGCTACGAACTTTCTTAACATTTTTATCTCGGCCTCAGGGTGGCCTTGAGCATTCCATCATCAGATTTTCAATTGGATGGACGGTTGAAGAGTTGGAGTGTGGAGTGGATTGAAGCCTGTCCATTAAAATATGAGGATAGTCTATCTTAATATATATCTGAGTACTTATACTATATATGTGTGTAAAGATGATAGTCTGGACCAACTGATGATTGCTGGTTTAGCATGAAATACGTATATTGGTGATTATTTATCTTTTCAGCATATATGTGTTTAGGTGTATCGGTGTTATTAGATAGAGTGGAAAGAGGTGTGTGCTGTGAAAGTCTGTGCTCATATACCCTATATTACATATATATAGCCACAGGTATATAACAAGCCTGTGTTTCAGTTGCTACATATTTTAGAAAAATTTTGTTTATTTTTTTTAAATATATTTATATTCCACTTAGTGCTGGACCCTTAAGCTAGGTTTCATCACAGCAATCATCAGCAATTTGTACTGACTATTCTAATTTAAAATCGATTATTCACTATAACAATCTTTAAAAAAAAATCAAAATTTTCTTGGGTGTCAATTTTGTAAAGCTGATAACATCATAGAATATTTATTTATTTATTTATAGGTGAAATGCATTGACTGGGAAACAAACCTGCTTGGAAGGTAGCTATGCTAACCACTAGGCCATCAATGCATTGACAGGATACTTACTTTATTAAAGTTATGTCATCCAAAAACAAAATAGTGGCATTCATGCTGAAAATGTACAATACATTACTTATTCATTATTCACAATACAGTACACAATGTTTTGATTATAAACTTATAATATAATTTAGGTACAGTACAATATTTTACTTAATTTTCATCCAATGTCTTACAAGAGATCAGTACTTCATTAATGACTTATCCAAAGTAAAGATTTTCATAATTAATGAATAAACAATGAGGATTGCCAATTCCTCTACACGCTTTATGAAAAATGCTTAGCCAGAAACAGCACTTAAAATATCTCTGTCAGGAACCCCTCCCCAACCCCCTGACCATGGTTTTGTGCTTCCTGACAGAGATATTTTAAGTGCTGGCTCTGGCTAAGCATTTATCATAAAGCTTATAAAAGAATTGGCAATCCTCATTGTCTATAACTTACAAGCTTAAAAAGGTCATGTGATATATGACTCTTATTTTGACTATTTATAATTAATGAATATAAATGCAAAAAATACATGTTTCAATCAATATAATAAATAATCAAAATCATATTTTGATGATATACAACAACCAATTGCATTTATATTAAATTTTAAAATGTACATATTCATTTTAAAACTGTATACTATATTTACTCATTTTCTTGGATTAAAATTTTTACTACATGTGGTACTTTACTTGTGGCAAAAGTTTTGTCATTGTCTTGTAAAATTTAGTTATTGTGCTGTTTTTTTAAAAAAAAATGATTTCATGGATTATGCAATTAATAATCAATTTTATATAATCACAGAATACTAAATTCAGTATAAGTTTAAAATATTATTTATTGTATCATATTTTCTTAATTTCAAATCAGAATACATAGTATTATGATTTATTTTAGTCTTATCCATGCCAATGACAGTATTATCAAGAATGTAAAAACACACATTTTATTAAAAAAATATAAAATTCATTCAGCATAAACTGAAGATAAATTTTAATTATTTACAATATACTATTACTGTAATAATTAATTTAAGTTGTGTATATTAGTTTAAATATTCAGTAAATTAATTTTGAATTAAAACTTTTCAGTCAAATCAAAACTGCTATCAAACTAGGCACAACTCTCCATACAGTAGTGCCACCTTGTGCTAAACAGAGTAATCAGTGGATGCCAGAAGGCTTGTGCATAAAATCCCTATCTAATGCCTACTCATCCAATATCCCCAGACTAGTTTCTGGCTTGTGGCCTTCATAAGTGACAAAGACCACAAGCTAGAAACTAGTCTGGGGATATTGGATGAGTAGGCATTAGATAGGGATTTACAGTGATGAAAGCCACAAGCCAGAAACTAGTCTGGGGATATTGGATGAGTAGGCATTAGATAGGGATTTTATGCACAAGCCTTCTGGCATCCATTGATTACTCTGTTTAGCACAAGGTGGCACTACTGTATGGAGAGTTTTGCCTAGTTTAAAAACAATTATGTGCTTTAAAAGAGATGTTTATCATGTGATGCTTAATGGTCAAAACTGCTATCATTGTAAATCTAAACTATTTTTAGTAACAAAAAGGAGATCGTATTTATTTCAAGATTTATACAATTAATTAATCAACTCTATATGATTAAAAGTTACTAAATCTAAGTTTAAAATAAAACTGATGCTACATGCTCAATTTTAAATAATTTCATAATTTGTTTTAGAAAACTATAACCTGCCAGTAGTGGATATTATAGTAATTATAAAAAATATGCCCCCATTTTATTAAGCATAAAACTAAATATAATTTTTTTTCATATACTATTAATACTTAATTTTAAATTGTGTGCAATATAAATATTAGCTAAAATATTCAGTCAATCAATTTTGGATTAAAATATTTATAAATGATAATTTCAATTTAATTGAGACTATTATGTAAATATATTTTTGGTATAAAAATAGACAAGAATGATTTGATGCATTAACAATTAATAATAAATTTTGTATTTTGAAAATGCCATACAAATAAATTGATAAAGAACCGTTTTTATTCAAATTGTATATATTTCTGTTGTCATAACATTCTGCAACTGTTTGCAACATTTTAAAGTCATTCCAAAAAAAATGGCTACTGCATTTAATGAAATATGATATCTCATGCCAAAAAAAATGTTGCAGATAGTGTATTTATATATAAAGTACTGATGATTCACATCTGCATATCACATGTTGTATGAAAAGCCCTAAATATTAATTACAATATTCCAAGAGATTGTTAAAAACCCAGAAAGAGACCACATGTGAGATGGCTGGATGAAATAAAAAAGTGTGCAGAGGTGATGTGGAGAAGAGAAGCTAAAGATCAGAGAAGATGGATTGAACTGGGAGAGGCCTTCATCCTGCAATAGATTGATAATGGTTGATGATGATGATGCAAACACTGTTGTATCAGATACCTGTTTTCTTTATTAATATATCAGAATTTTTAATGTTTTTGAAGTTACTTGCATTAGGTTTTGATAATATATAGTACTGTAATTTGGCTGCTCTTAAACTAATGATAAATAATAAGTCTTTATGGTTAAATAAATGAATTGTTATTAAACATTGCATTTTTCAATTCTAAATAATTACACATAAATAATATAACACAGTAACTATAAATTTAAAAAATATAAAATTTCAATATGGATTTTTTTTCACCACAATAAGAAACAATTGTTTGGAAAAACACAAAAAATTACTAACTGTGGATTTACTTTCATTTTCACGCTTGATTTTTTTCTGTATGTTTGCACAATAAAAGCACACATTTTTTAATGCTATATTGCAAAAATTTTATAGATTTTTAAAAAATTTTTACAGCTACACATGTTTTTAACTAGAATCATGGCAACAACTAATGCCACTGAATACTTCATCACTTCTTCAACCAATGGATTAAAGAATCATCACAACCTTCAATAACTAATGCAGCATCTTATTAACACTTTTTATGAGAATGTAAGATAATTCTGTAATTCTGAAAGGATTTCAATATAAAAACAACTGTTAACTTTATAGGTAACCCATGAGCCAGGAACACAAACCCATCTCTTAATCTTATATGAATGAAGTCTGCCTGTGACTTATTATACATGCCAAAGTAAAAAAAAATCTACTTCAGTCATACAAAAAATCATACTTTATTTAGCCAAAAAAGAAGCATTTACAGAAGTCAGTGGTGACAATAATAAAAACTTTTGGAATCACACATGGATAAATTAACTAATGAGGAATTAATGCAACTGGATGAAGAAAAGCAAGACAATGAAGAAAAGATAATTATCCAGCCTGTAGAGAAGAATCTGAGCATCAATAAACTGAAGGAATTTTATTTCACACCAGGAGACTTCAACCAACATTTTGGATAAATTTATCCCTGATTTAAAATGCAGAATCAAATTTTAAAATATCTTAAGTCAAAAATCAGAACTTATAAGATATTCTATAAAAATCAATGAAGCATGTCCAATCATCCATTTTAAACTTCTTCTCCAGAGATACTCAGCCATCATGATCTGGTATATCATTTTTAAAAAACTATGATCATCAAAGAATGTAGAAGATAAAAATGGACTTTAGAATGAACAATTGACAAAATGTCTCAGAAAACTAGAGAATAATCATTGTTGAATGGACCACAGGAAAAAATAACTTTAAGTGAATTTTTTTTACATAGATTTAAGTTGAATTAATATACATACATATAGATTTTAAGTGCACACTTATATAATACAAACATGGTGCAGTTTATTCATACACATATTGTACAATTATGGGCTTTTAATTACAATATATACTAAGATAAGTTGCTTGTTAATACAATATTCACAGTTTATAGCATAATTTTTACCTGGAGAACTCAGCTATATTTCCACCAATAGGAAGCTATTATAATTGGTTGCTTTTTATATGACATTCTTGCTTTATAATGGCTTTTTGGGAAACCAATTGACCTTGATAAGTGGGTTAAAGGTATGTTCTACTACAAATATTTATATAAAATAGCAGTGTTATAGGGTAAGATATGTGACAGATGACTTTATTTACATCAACAGTTACATGTTATTTCAAACAGTATATGAGTAAGCAGTTGGAATCTATTTTATTATTCAAAATATTGTTCTGATAACAATAATAAATGATTAGCTAATGAGAAAAGCCTAAAAACTGAATGGATAGTTTCTCTGGAAGAAATGTGATGAAATAGTATTCAAGGAATTAAGTTAAGCCAACTGATGATTTTTACTGTACTCAGATGGGAATCAATCTAAAAGGACTAGTTTCTTGAATCTATTTTTCTACAGCTGCACTAATCTGCAGAGGGTACTATACTGTTAAAATGAGAGATTACACATAACATCTCAAGTAATTTTATCCTAAATTATAGCATCTTTAAGATTAATTTTCATATATATATATTTGCAGTCTTTATTCTTTGGTAATTACCCAGCAGTTTGCATATTACAAATTCTATTTTGAGTTATTAATTGAACTCTGCATAGTTTAAGCAGTGGTCAAATCGTAGTCTCCCGAGCTAAAGATATCTAGATCGCAGAAAATCTATAAACTTCCTCTAATACTTGAAAATTTCACTCCCTGGGACCCCCCCCCGCCAATAAGAAGAGCCATTCAATTATTAATGAGTGTGAGATGGTAGAGTGATGGAATCAAAAGCTAAAAATATCTGAATCAAAGCATTACTTCCAATACTCATTTTCACATGAATAAGTGGAAAACCATTCCTTCAATTTCAAACTGATCATTCCAATATCACATCTTTTTTTTAGCGTAATGCTAAATCGTAACATGCTTACTTTAATATATTACTTTCATAAAATCTTACAAGTTTTTGAACTATATTTCTACTTTTAAAAAAAACTTACTAAAAAGTGATGATAGAGAATATTGTTATTAAATGGAAGTCTATGGTTCATTTCCGATAGAGAAGAAAGGAAATAATTACGGGAAAAAATTCATAAACATTTTGAAAAAATTATAAGTTATGATAAGTTTTAAAAAATGAAAAGTACCAAAGTAAGAATAAAAATCACATTAGTTTTATCTAAATACATCAGATCATCCCCTCTTTCTTCATCATGGCATTTTTCCATTTCCTCATTTGAAAACTGAATCAAAAATTTTTGCTCACTACAAGCTAATATTACAGTATTCACAATTTATGGAAAGTATGCCATTCATGTGGGAATGCTTATGTTGCGTGAGTTTAATGAGTTATAAATATTAATGTATTGTTACTCAATATGGTAGAATACGCCATAAACTAGCTATAGCATAGAAGATTAATTTTTAATTTTATATAGGCATTTTTAATTTTGTAGAATTATTCTAGTGGATTTTGTTTACTATATATATATGGGCCTACTATTTATGACTGCAGAGACTGTAAAACCAATGCTAATATATAATAATATTAACAGAGAAAATTTGTAAAATGGAAGTGTCTCAAAGTTA
The DNA here is from genome assembly GCA_028023455.1 of Epiperipatus broadwayi. Lineage (NCBI taxonomy): Eukaryota > Metazoa > Onychophora > Udeonychophora > Euonychophora > Peripatidae > Epiperipatus > Epiperipatus broadwayi. Next base: position 11,064 of record JAQFVV010014007.1, read on the forward strand.
TAATCAGCTAAACAAAAACAGTAAAACTTTTGAATGAAATCATAATAGAATGGCTGCAGTACCAGAATAAAACAAACAATTTTATAATATTAGAAAGGTGTGGATCCTCAAGAACAGATCCAAAACGTTTTTAATATCAATGTTCTTGTCATGAAACTAATTTCAATGGTAAAAGATTTAAAATTACGTTGGTGGCCGAGTGGTTAGCACGGCAGTCTTACAAGCAGTTGTCCCGGGGTTCACTTCCCAGCCCAGCCGATGCTTTGACACATTAAATAAAAAGATTTAAATAAATAATGTCAGAAGAGGATAATCTTCTATTAATCTGCAATTAATCAAAGAGTTTTGCACCTCTAATACAAATTCCAAACAAAAAAGGCAGTAATTATAATTTATAATTATTAAAAATAAAATATTACAAATATAATCCAAATGGCCACTAAAGCTTTCAAAAAACACTCGTTAGAGTTAGTTAATGAATTAGTTAAAAAAATTGATAATATTATTTTATTTGAGTAAATCAACATGGTTGAAACTCATCCAAAACTTTAATCTTATTGATAAGTTTCTTTCTGGAATTGGTAAAGTATTTTAATGATGTTCCTTAATCAATTATTACATTTTTACTTTTAAAAATTTAATACAAATTTACATAAATGTAAAATACATAACGATATATATTTTTTATGTCTTGTTTATTAATATGTGTTAATTAAAAATGCGATCAAAATGTAAGAATAAAAAACAATTACATTATTACACATTAATAAATAAGATCCCTTTTTAAAAAAGTGGTGTATTACAAAGATACCCCCAAAACCCCAAAATTATTCTCTAGTGGATGGACCCATTATAGTACATGCTTCTGCCATTAGCTATCTCTTTAAAGGACCCTTCGGCATCAGCCTTCCAACCATATAGTATTTTTTTGCTAAGTGCACCTCACTTATTTTGCAATTTTTGAGAGGGCTGAAATTCTGCTTCCTACTAGGCAAAATGTCAGGGGAAACAATTGTAATGCTTGAAGCAGTTTGCAAGCAAATTGTTTTGGGGAAAAACTCAAGTTTATGAGTGATATAATGGAAGAGTTCAAGTTCAGCATGTCCCAATAAGTATAGCAAGTGAAGTCCAATGTCAAGACAATGCTTTTTATATATATATATATATATATATATATATATATATATATATATATATATATATATATATATATATATATATATATATATATATATATATATTATAACCTACACTCCCAACACCACTCATATACATTATATAAGTAAATGCCCAGGGCGCCAGTTCTATTAATGAATAGAACAATATAACAACATGTCTGATACAATACAAAATTATTACTGAGACTCTTTACCTTAGTCTACATTCAGCTCAGGGTCAGTGGGAGGTTATAGGAAGTTCATAAGATATATAATTATAAGTAAACGAAAAAAGAAATACTTTAAAAACATTAAATATAATGTAGATCCTTTTTTGTTAACTAACTGCATGATAAAGAATCACAATGTTTATTAGTACAGTCTAGTAAAATATCCTTTCAACTTAATTTCCTCCTTCATCCAAATATAGCATATATCAGCTTGATATAATTATACCACTAAACAATTCTATGACTTGGCATATCATCATCTAAACAGCTACCTTAATGCCGATCAAGGAATATACAATAAGATCTCAGGGAATTTAAAATCACAGTTGAATTACATAAAATACATTGGCCCATAATTTATAATTCTAATTTATAATAAAATGTAATGAGATAAATTGACTAAATGCTTTACTGTGTTTAACAATTAGATAATGACAGAAATAGGGTATTTTAATCTCATATCATCATCTAACAAATATATTAATTGGGCCACCTTTCTAATATGTTTATCAAGTAGCAAAAGTTCCTTATAATGTTTGGATTAAGAAAACAAGGTTGTCAGACACCAGCAAATTTGATATTATAACTATAAAAATAATATATCTACTTTATAATAGATGTATGAAATGTGGAGATGTGGAAATTGAAACACGAATGTATACAAGAATAACTTAAGACATAGGTTTTAATAAATAAACAAATCATTTATTATACTGAAAATTTAATTTAATATACTTATTTACAACAAGACTGCTTGTCTTAATAATTTTAAATTCTCAAACAAACCTTGGACATCAGTATGGGATTATCCCTATTATATTACATTATTCATACCTTTTTGAAATCAAAATTAACAACAAAACTTGAATATTCTAAATAATATATTATATTATTGGCACAATAAATATTTATGAGAGGATATTCTATTGATTAATAAAATAAATCAACTAATATATTTGGCCATCAACAAAACAACTTTCTCTAACTAGTTAAATAATCATTTTTAATTACATATACCTTTCACGCATAACAATAAATCATATTCATTCTGAAGGTTTGATGATTTATAACTCTGTATTAAATGAATATAATATGTTTCAAAATATATATTTCCCGTTTTTAATTTCAATAACTCTATACTTTTATATCCGCGATATTGTTTATATTACGCGTGTGTGTGCATGTCCAAGCAACAATAATAGAAAACAATCTTTTCCACACACTATCCATTCATTAAGAAAATATTAAACAATTACTTCATTTCAGACAATGTCGTAGACCAGCCAACAAATAAGACACCAATATCCCATCAAAATTTTAATTTAACTATTTATCTGGCCACATATTAAATAACACAGAGCTATATTTTCATGATTATACAAACTACACGTTCCAAGGGAAATTCACATGAGGAGCAAATAAACTATTACTTAATACTTCTACAATAATTCATCTAATTCTGAAATACACTATTGGTGTGGGACTTTTTTTCCTCAGCACCAGGACTATAAGAAAAACATCACTTAACTTCAAAACTATCCTTTCATAATACGCATATAATATAAACTAGGCTCTACTCATGGAAAATTATTAAAAATACTACACAGGCAAAATCTCTTATCCCTACAAACATAGAACACCTTCAGAGTAATTTCCATTCCCAAAGCTCTTCTACATATCTAACATTACATATACGCCGGCAGATAAATACATACAGATAACCTACAAATCCCTTCAGTTCTCTAGAATACAACAACATCCGAAATTTATACATAAGATATTCACAAACTGAACTTTTATTAAACAAATGTTATAATTGTGCAAAATAGACACACACACACGCGTGAATAAGAATATATGAAAAAAAAAAAAAATCAATTCCAAATTATATATTATGCAACCAACACGGTAATTAAATAAAACATTAAGGTATAACTTTTAATTCAGAATAAACTTTAAGCTATCTTTAGAATTCAATAGTCATAGATATTACGAACAAGATTTCTTTACCGTTTCTAGCAGACTATTTCTATTATAGGTTCGTTGATTTAGAGGCCAGAATTCTCACTTTGAGATAAGAAAATATACAAAAATAAATATAAACCTCTCTCTAACAATATAATAAAACAAAATATATATATATATATTTTTTCCTTTACCTTTATAAAAGAAAAATAAAACATATTTGTATAAAATCAATTTTTTACCAGCGTATCCACCATTCGTGAGTATGCTTTCTGAGACAATCTAGGAGTTCATACAGCCCAAAATTATAAACAAAAAATAATGATAAATATGTCTATCTATCTATCATATACATTGATAATGACAAGTAAAAAAAATAAAGAAAAAAAGAAATAAAAGTCATTTGTTCTTTGACTTAAAATAAAAAATTCACTTACAAAATCCTCCTCCAAGTTTATTGAATGATATGGAGATAGATTCCAAACCGAGTTCGAACATAAAATGAATTTCTGTAGGATAACAAAAAAAATAATCATAACATAAAGATCTAGCATCTCCAATGTTCTAGTGTAGCTACTTGAGCTTACTACATCACACATAAGTAATCAATTTTTATTATGACAGAAATATGAAAGACATTTTTAGCTACAGTTGTACAACAACTATTTAATTCACTCCGTAGTAGTTTTTAAATTAAGTAAGCAATTGTTCTTAATAAATTTCTTAAATAGCATTTGTTTTTCTGATGTTTTATAAGCCAGTATACATATAGTTTATTTTTAAATATTGCAAATTAATACATCATAATCCATTGGTAATCCCACAACTAGTAATAATTTATTTTCTAAATGCATCCATATCGAAGAGAACAGAAATACACTGCATTCCCGTCCTTCCATCCGATTTAAGTACATATTTAATGAGCAGTATCCTTTGGTCATTTGGAGTAATTCACATTTTATTTCTTCCATAAAAGTACATATTATTTTTAAGAATACTAAATAAAGAAATACTGTCATTTCTCCGTAATAAATTTAAGTATGGCATGATATATCAAAATACACATATCCTTTAAATTTTATATTTAACTTTTATAAAAGCAAGACATAAAATATAGTGAAAAATTAAAATAAATTCTGTAAAACTGTTCTGCACACATTTCCAAGAGATATTATACGACACACGTAGATTAGTTATATGATTATAAAGTTCATTCATTCTATCTTCCTTCTTAATGATAAATAAATAAAGTAACGCAAGATTAATATTATAGATATACATGTTAAAAATAGTAATACACAAAAAAATTATTAATTCAAACGTCTAAATGAGGTAAAGAAATGAAAACCGATGTACCTTCTTATATTTTTATTCTTGCATGTTAATTAAAGACCTTTCTTGAAGTTTACATTAAAGTTAATTTGATATCCAGAAGAAATATCTATTTGTTACAGCAGAGAAGAATAATATACTGGCTGCAATTATTAACAATAATGAGCAATTTTTAATCTAAACTATCTGTTAAATAGACATCTCTCCCCCCCCCCATCAAAAGGTCATTTCCCTTCAAAAAGGTTAACTCCCACCTTTTTGCACTTAAGCTCATTACATATGCTAGAAATCTTTTCTTTAAAAAAAATCATTCTGATTTTTCAATTAAATCAAGACAAAAAAAATTAATAATAATAAAAAAAATAACTTTTACAAACTTGAAAGAAATGAATATTAATTAATTATGTAAACAAAAATGATTAATAATTTATTTAATTTGTAAAATAATCCACTGATCCAAATATCTATTAATCATTGGAAAAAAAATATATTTGTTAAATTATTAAAGATAATTGCTGTAATTTAAATGTTTTTATTGTAAATGTACTATTTTTTTGCTATTATTAAAAGATGAAAATGATACAGAGACATACATGCATGCACATGTACTGCAATCTAAATATTAAACTATCTTGACTAAATATAATTGAGATGACTATTAATGTTGATAAAGGGATAGGTATTAATAAATAAGGAATTAGGAAACCTTTCAAACCAATACTAAACACTAACATAAAATAACTTTGCATCCTCCTGACAAAAATATACCAATTCCTATAATAAATAACCCCTCTTTCCTGCATTAAATACTTCATTAACTATAATAATAATAATAATAAATGCTTATAAAGTGGTTAATCAAATGCATAAGCAATCAACATTGAAAGCCTTAAACAATTTCCAGCAAAATTTTTAAAATTCTAAGGCTTTTTCATTTTTTAATACAATACAACTATTCACTACATATACAAAGTATCTCAATTCCTTGTGCCCCTTCAGAGGGTCACTATATATATATATATATATATATATATATATATATATATATATATATATATATATATATATATATATATATATATATATATATATATATATATACAAACAGCATTGTTCACCCAGAACCCATATGTAATGGTCAGGCATTTTATTTACAAGTTTTGAAACATTTGTGTGTTGTGGTGAAAAGAAAACATCCCAATTTGTGGCAAAGTGGGGAGTGATTGCTTCACCATAACATTATGCCAATGCGCAAAGGTTTTAAGTTTTAAACAGTTTTTAACCAAAAACAGCATGGCCTATATTATCTATTACTAATATTCACCCAATCCTTTTATCCCAAACAACTTCATTTTATTTCCCTAAATGAAAAAATGCCTCAAAGGAAAATGTTTTGTGGACTTGAAGGAGGTGAAATTTAAAACACTGTAGGATTAAAAGGTATCACTTTGTAAAAGTTTCAGGACTGCTTTGAAAGTGAAAAAAACATTTATAAAGGTGCACTGCATTAAATGAACAGTACTTTGAAGGAGATTCAATTTGAAACATGTAAAAACAAATACACAATTCTTATTAGAAAATTTTGGATTTTGGGGGATAACTAACCCTTTGTATGCATTTGTCAGGGATTATCTATTCTCTCCTTTTTATCAAATAGTAAAAAAAAAAACAGATAATTTAATTGGAAAGAAAATTTTGTGTTAATTTAATATAGTTCAAACATTACTAGGTAGAAAAGTAAATTAAGGTTGGGGACATGAAAGTTTTTATTTTTATTTTTGACAAATGCAAGTAAATTTTAATAACTAATTATTAATCAAAAAAATTTTTTTACATGTCTAAGTAAATAAATTTTAAATTAAACATAGCTCTCTCTCTATATATATATATATGAAAAACAAAAAACACAAGTTAAAAACTTGCATATGCTTGTATTTATGACAATAGATGGCATTATACCAAAAACACCTTCAAGCGTTTGTTTACATAAACATCAGAGCAAGTATTTCACTATCTCTAACTTAATTTCCACCTTCATGATCATGATTTCAAGCTATTTGCTATCGTCAGTGAAGGACAGGATTAAGAAACTAGATCTAAAACATAAACTCTGAGCGTTTAAGAAACAGTTTCTATTCAGCTTGCGAGCGTGAATCTTTTAGACACGTAATGTCTTCAAACTCAGCATCGCATGCCAGATAGCTACATGGGTCTGATATCAGTTCAGCATCACCACATAGTAGAAGTCTCTGCAATATATATCATTGCAAGAAAGACTTCAAAGGTACATTTATGAAAAACAAAAAACACAAGTTAAAAACTTGCATACGCTTGTATTTATGACAATAGATGGCGTTATACCAAAAACACCTTCAAGCATTTGTTTAAATAAACATCAGAGCAAGTATTTCACTATCTCTAACTTAATTTCCACCTGAATACCAAAAACACCTTCAAGCGTTTGTTTACATAAACGTCAGAGTGAGTATTTCACTATCTCTAACTTAATTTCAGGTGGAAATTAAGTTAGAGATAGTGAAATACTCGCTCTGACGTTTATGTAAACAAACGCTTGAAGGTGTTTTTGGTATAATGCCATCTATTGTCATAAATACAAGCGTATGCAAGTTTTTAACTTGTGTTTTTTGTTTTTCATAAATGTACCTTTGAGGTCTTTCTTGCAATGATATATATTGCAGAGACTTCTACTATGTGGTGATGCTGAACTGATATCAGACCCATGTAGCTATCTGGCATGCGATGCTGAGTTTGAAGACATTACATGTCTAAAAGATTCACGCTCGCAAGCTGAATAGAAACTGTTTCTTAAATGCTCAGAGTTTGTGTTTTAGATCTAGTTTCTTAATCCTGTCCTTCACTGACAATAGCAAATAGCTTGAAATCATGATATGAAGGTGGGACTTAAGTTAGAGGTAGTGAAATACTCGCTCTGACGTTTATGTAAACAAACGCTTGAAGGTGTTGTTGGTATAACACCATCTATTGTCATATATATATATATATATAAAGAGTAAATCACTCTTTTCCAGGCTATGACTTACATATATATTGAGCTATGTTTAATGCATATTAAATCTTGTTTAATTACTACAATCATGGTGTTAGGGGTGAGATGCTGTCTCCAGTCTTGTACAATAAATTATGAGTTTAATAACTCTTAAGTGCCATATTCCATCTGGTTGATAAATTGTTTTCTTTCTGGATTACCAACAATATTGACAGAGATATGCTTGTTGACATCAGAGCTATCATGAATAAATGGATTCATTCTATTCTCGATTAAGACTTTGTTCTACATTTAGAGTGCTTTTAAGTCATAGACAGGGGGAGAGTAAAGTCTAAATAAGCTAACATAAAAAAACTAAAAGAAGTTTATTAATTAACAAATAAATCATAAAAATGCTTTTGAAAAGGTGTAAAATTATTTTAAATATTCTATATGTATTTTAATTTATTATTTAGAATTTATAAAAATGTAGTTATTAAAATATTATTTATTGATGAACAAATTAATAATATAAAAAATACTCAATGTTGAAAAATGTATATTGGTGAGACCAGTCATCCACTGAAAAGCACTTGCAAGAGCACAAACTGATGATTAGAAGAGAGTAAACAGATGTGTCTAAGATAGCAGACTTTGTATATACCAATGAACATATGTTTAATTGGGAAAATACAAAAATACTGGATAGAGAAAAAATGTAAAAAGAAGAAAATTTAAAGAAGCTGCTCACGTGACAATAGTGAATAACCCCCATAAGTCAACCTAGTGATTATACATAATGTATGAATAATACTAATCAATTTTGCTCTTAGAAAAAAGTGGATAAATCAGGAGAAATCTCACAGATAAATATATGAAATTTTCTAATTATTGTTGCCTTTGGCAGAATGGTTCAGTTGGTTAGAGAGTTACATTAAAATTCAATAAATTCAAGAATCTAAAGGTCCAGATTCAATTCCCATGCTAGTACTCTCACTGATTAGGCCAGTAACACCTGAAAAAGAGGGGAGAATAATACCTCTTAAAACACTGTGATATACTAACTTGTGTGCTATTACTAACTGTTGAATGTATTTGGAATATTTAAATACAGTTAAATTTTTCTAAAGACGTTCAATACTCATATTAGATTGGGGAAATAGTCCAATATATAAATACAACTAAAATACCATCATCATAATCTTTCAGGTGGACTCTAATATATTTATATATTTTTCATAAAGGGCAGTACTGAATTTCTTAACAATGTTGGATAATTTAATATTTAAATAACAACTTTGTATATCATTTTTAATTAAATACACATATATTCAATGATAGGGGGAATATTGCATTAGACCTTGACGTGGCATTCATCAATGAATAAAAGATATTTTTTAAAAATATGTTTCCTATGGAATTCGCTCTGAAATCAAACAAATAGGATAAAAGATTGGAGGGGAAACGAGATATCTGGAACGATAGATAGAAATTGCATTGTGTTTGAAAAGATTAGTTAATAACAACTAAAATTTCATTATAAATATAGAATTTAAAACAAAATATTTATTATGCTTTAAAAGATAATAACTGTATTGTATCACAAAATTATTTTTTCATTATTATATTTTTAATTATAATTTGACTTGAAAATTATAAAGACAGTAATTGATGTGTTTACATTTCAAAATTAATCTTTATTATTAAAAAGGATGTTGTTATTTAGATTTTTAAAATGAAGTTTGTAATTTTTAAATAAAATATTCTCAAATATGTATTCTCCAATATCTATAACAGTATACTTAAAATATAATGGTGTGTATATTTTTTAACACATTCATTCTGCCTTCCTCAGACAACTGAGAAGAAAGACCATGTTGTTCCTTGATCTTAAACTCCGAGGTAAAAATCCAATAAACTCACCATGCTGGCTAATGTGTGTTGGTGAGCAGCCCATCCATGTTCATATACTATATGAATAATCACATAGTAATAACAGCTGCAATGACAAGACTGTATGAATCTGTGACTTGGACACTTAATAGAAGAACAATACAAAGACTTCAGACCACTCAAAGAAGTATGGAGAGATGCATGTTAGGAAAAACAAGAAGAGATTGAAAACACAATATATGGGTAAGAGAACAAATAGGTGTTACTAACCTCATTGAAAAAGTTAAAAGACTGAAGTGGAGTTGGGCTGGATAGATTACTAGAAGAGTTGATAATAGGTGGAGAATTGAAATCTTAAACTGGATTCCAAAATATTGTAAAAGACCCAGAAAGAGACCACATGTGAGATGGATGGATGAAATAAAAAAGTGTGCAGGGCTGATGTGTAGAAGAGAAGATAAAGATCAGAGAAGATGGATTGAACTTGGAGATGATGATAATTTTTAAAAACATTTATATTCACCTTAACACAGACACACATTTTCACACACAATATACACATTGTAACAACTGTGGTTGAGGAAATTATCTGTATGCATTATGGCAAACGTTGATGAATGCAAATATATACATGCTATTGAAGATTACACCTAAATACTTAAACACTTGCAATTGGTATGCCATTTGGAGAGCTTTCAAATGCATATCCAGATCCTACGTCATTGGAGGCATCCTCTCATGCTTCACTTAACATTACACATATACATCCATTAGTAATGACATCTATACTGATATTTAAGAAATGTCTTTCTTAAGTGTATTTTAATAAAATGGATAGTTTTTAAAGCAAGCAGTAATATTTGTTGATGAGTATTATTACATGGTGATATAATAGATGTGCCACTTGCAAAAGGAAATGGTGACTTGAAACTAATCTGTACTTCAATCCTATAATGGAAATAAAGAGATTTAGGCAATATAACTGGATATTTTTTAGAATCATAATGCTAAAGTTTAAGATTTTCAGGTTTTTTTAAAAATTCGTTTTTAAATTGGTTGACTTTGAACTTATTTGTTGTTGCTGCTGTTTTTAAGGCCATTAATTTTTTTCTGAATGTAAATCATTGGAAATTTTTAAATAATAATGGTGATAAAGAATTTTTAACTTCTTAGCCAAGATCCTTCTCCTCCTGAATATATTGACAAAAGGACAGCATTTTTTCATTTTTTTTCATATGTCAAATGCGTTGACTGGGAAGCAAACCTGGGCCAGCTGCTTGGAAGGCAGCTATACTAACCGCTAAGCCACCAATGCTTGATTTTTATATTCAGAAATTGGAGTGTAGCACCAAAATTTTTCTTCAAAGAATTCAATCAAATAGCATCCAGAAAATAATCTGTAATTGAAATCATCAACCATACATAGTATTTCAATTGCATTAGAGCAGGGGTGGGCAATTGTTTTGGCTCAGGGGCTGCAGAGGTTGGCGGAGGGCTGCATCGGGGCCACTTTGTGGAAGCGAAGGTTAGCGGAGGGCCGCACCTTTTTTCCATGACACAATAAACACATTGTTCTATTCCCTGTATTACCAAAGAAATATTTGTTTGTTCATTTTTCATTAAACACATGACATTCATCACTGATTTTACATTTTTTCAGAGGGTTCATGGTTTCACTAAAGTTGGAAATGTATATATTTGCTAATGCAAAGACAAAATTGAAAGTAACCAGATCAACTGGAAAAGCACTGCACATCATATCTACACTGCACATGTGTATTGACGTGGCCATCATAGTGAAAAATACGAGATGAATCTTCAGTCACACAAAAAGGAAATCTCAGTTCAAGGCAGATTTTTCTGATTGTCTTGGAGGGCCACATAAAACCTCTTAGTGGGCCGCATGTGGCCCCTGGGCTGCTATTTGCCCACCCCTGCATTAGAGAATTATTGTTCCTGCAAAACTAATTATTAAACAGTCAAATTAACATTTTATTAATTACTTTAAGCTTGATTAAAGGAAGCTATTGATTCCTCTTTTATATTTTAACAATATTGCCAGTGTTTTCATAGCCTCAAGAGTACATCAAATTATCGTTGTACATAATAAAATGTGGTAATTGGTAACTTTTTTGTTTAGCATATGCTTTAAACTTTGTTCAAATTTTTGTCATCCCTGCAGAATAGAAAAGAAGCTGGAAAATGAATTGAAGCCAGAATATTATAAATGTCGTTTGCTATAAGCTTGATATTAAGACAAAACTTTTTTTTTTGTATATTAAAATGATGGGAGCACTACGAAAACTTTTTGTTTTTAATTAGCAATATAAGTATTTTATTATTATAAGATATTAAATCAACATTTTTGTAACATTCAAAAGCATCAATATTTTTTTAATTCTTTATCTTCAACGTCCACTTTTTACATCCATAGCAAGGCACAAGAAATACTTTATCTTGAATAATTCTAATCTTTTTTTAACTATATTCCTTTTCATCTAAAAGCCGTTTCCATGATCTTTATTTAGAATACTAGTTATTTGCAAAGATTATATTGATTATTAGGATTTTTATTTCGACAAATAATTCAAGATAGCGCTTTTCTATGCTTGCGTGATATGTTGTGGAAATGGAATGGGGCAAAATATGGGAAGACTTAGAGTGGGGAATGGAAAATAAAGTGGCTAACAGGGTTTATCTGGGCATAATTCCTGAGATATTCTTGACTTTGTTTAAGGAGAAGCCAAAATACATCACATCACATCACATCAATTTTAATACCAGCTGCTGATTTCAATAGTATAATTTTTGTCATTTATATATTTTCAATTAGTTCTTTAACTTTTGTGATGATAGTTTTAAGTGGGTTTTTTTTAATTAAAAATAAGTAAAGAAGTTATAAGTGTGGTGCCAAATAGTTTTTGCTGATGTTTTTCATCAATTTTGAATCCACATATGTTTTCATCAATTCTAGTTTCCTTGAATGCATAATAATAATAATAATAGATATGATGGTAATATGTAGCCATGAATAACATATCTGCCAGTGTGAAATCAATCTGTTTTGCTAGATTATATTTTAATAATAGCTTATAGTCTCATGTAGAGATGAATAAGAAGAACAGATTTTATAATTTAGCATGATCAACTGTATCAAAAGTTTTGTTATAATCAATAAATTATATATGTAGACTTGAGAGATATTCTTTGGCTTTTTAATTATCCAATATTCATCAGTAATGGTATTCTAATTCCTTTATCTTTTCTAAAAGCAGCTGATGGGTCTGAAAATCCTTTTTCAATATAAGGTTCTAATATGCATCATATTTTTTCCAGCATACTATTCCTTACATTTGATATTTCATTACATTTTTCACATTCTTTCAAGACTTCTCTGTTTACTGTAAGAATACAAGTTGACTTTATCCAACATATAAGCTATTGAATAGTTTATCACATTACCAATTTCCCCAATTCTTTAATTTTTCATAGTGCAGTGCTATAAATTCCAAAAGTCTTACCTTTTGGCATTAATTTCAAAAGAAAATATGATTTCTTCTTCTGTTCTTCAGTTCAGGTTAGCTCATAAAACTATACTATTTGTTCTTGTGATATTGTTCTTTTCTACATTTTTTCACAACATTTTATCTTAATAAAATTGACTATATTCTGTTCATTGACATTTTTCACAAAATTTAATAATGACTAAAATGTTATTTTGATCCCACAAATCTTTAAATAATATAGATACAAATACTTTATAAAAACACCTTTATTTAATTTAATGGATATTAATGCATAGATGAAATAAGAAAGAATGCAGGGGTGATGTGGAGAAGACAAGCTAAAGATCAGAAAAGATTGATTGAATTTGGAGAGACCTTTATCCTGCAGTGGATTGATAATGGTTAAAGATGATGATGATAATGAATATACTAAAAAAAAACAAAAAATTTTCTTCAACCACAATTTGAATTGTTATATTTAACTTGAAATCAAAGTGTGATGTTCATAGATTAATTAATTTAATCAATAGAAAACTATGCCAAAAGTGCATTCATAGTTGAACACACTTTTGGTGAGAAATATGATTCTGGAAAACTACATCAAAAGTGCATTCATCTATATCTAAGAAGAAGTAACTATTTCATATGAAGAAAATATTAAAATCTTTTCAGTTGTGGGTGTTAAAACTGTTTCTATTTTTTTAGTCTTTGAATATTTGGCAATGAATTTTTTGCAATTATCATATTGTAATGACATGAAAAGCTTAAACCTTCAAAACCTGCACTTTAAACATGCTAACATACAGCCAATTAAAACTCAAACTGCAACAATGTTACCCATATTTCTTCTAGCCTTTGAAATGAAATTTTCAGGTATTATAAATCATTTACAAGATTTTGAATTGTTTATGAAGGCAGCATTTTAAAAAAAGGTAAGTTTTAATTAAACAATAAAAAAAAATTTCATCCTTCATTGTTTTTATGTATATTTTAATCAACCACAAATTCATTTTGAGGAATTAATCATGAAATTTGATAAAAACCTATCACTATGTAATATGCATTGTTGAAAATTTACCAAACCAACATCAATGCTGTTATATTGTGTTATTGTCAATATCTAAAACATGTACAAGATTTTTTAAAAATTATTCAAGAGAAGTATGTTAAAAATTGATTACAAGTTTTGATCCAAATAAACAAAAACATAATTTTTAAGTTAAATAAAACTTATATCAAGAGCACAGGTAGTATGTAATTAGAAAGAGAAAGCCTTTAACCTTTTTCCACATGCATCTTAAACATTTGTATAATAGCCAAATGATGTAATTTTTGACTTTATAGTGATCTTTGTTTTCTTCATTCTTACATCATATTTAATGTTTTTGAAGGTATTGTTACAATATTGATTTTTTAACTATTCTGTGGTTCTTTGCAATTTTATATTTATTGCTCCTAGAAGATCTTTACATGTTTTCTTCTACTTTTTAATGCAATTACTATAGTATTTTCTGACATCTATTTTGAGCTCTCTAGATGTTTCATCATAATCAAATTTTTAAAGAATCTGCTTTAATAATTATTTTGACTTTCATATATAGTTTATTTGGTTTACTATCGTTTTTTAAGAGACCAGTAATAAATTATAGATATGTAAATACAATAAAACTTAAGTTTAATATATATATATATATATATATATATATATATATATATATATATATATATATTGTAACGATATATAAATATGCTGTTACATTAATTTAAAATAAAAACTTAAAAGTTCGCAAATAAAAATAAATTTATTAAAAATCTAAAAGCTAAAAAAATTAAAGAGTTGTAAATGTATATATATTCGCACAGATGCAAAACTTTAAAAATATTTTTTTTAAAAAAAAAAAATAATAAGTATTTGAACGTACTTTTTTTATAAAAAAGTACAAGATTTAAAGATAAAATATTTTTGTAGATGGAAATGATTGTTTATTAATTATCCAAAAGCAAATTAGCCCTTGGGCTCTTGTGTAATTAAAAAGTCAGATGAAAAATAGATAAGAGAATAAAGAGAATTTAGCTTGACCAATGGAAGCACCAAGCCTCTCGGACTTTAATGAAAATTTGGATTAGTGACGTCTTTGTTCATTCAATCTGGAGATTTACTATAAAAAGAAAAATATTGAGTTCCTGACAGTTTCCAACTTGATTTGGTGAGAAGAACGATAAGATGCACTTGTCGTTCTCTCTTACTTATTTTAAAAATGAAAAGACTGTGATACCAGAATGGAACCAGCTAATGCCACCTCCAGAACATTAAATTGGTCTTCCAATGGAGACATCATGGGAATTAAAAACAGGAACCTGGACTCTTCTACTGTGAGCTATGAACTTTACAAATTAACAAAAAAAAAGTAATTAAGAACTTTCGTCATTGTTTTTTTAAAAGATTCAGCTAATTTAAATTTTAAAATGAACTCTTATTTGATTTTCAAATTAATAATTGATTGTTTAAATTTATATAGTTAAGTTTGCTAAAATCATTTCCATTTTATTATTTTTATTTGTATTAATATTTATTGTTTAAATTTTAAATGATGAAATTTGAGTTGGGTATGGACATTGCATAGATTCGTTAGCGGTTGGTTATGTTGTGGTTTTCACATTCAATTAGAATATATAGGTCATCGATGTCAATGCAGCATCTTATGATGAATTCCATTGGGTTTCTTGTATTTCCTCTGCAATTGACATTATCGATGACTTTGTATTTTGGTCAGTTGTGTTTATTTTGAAATGTTTTTAACCACGGAATCTGTGCAACTGATCTATACTCAACATTATAAAACAAATTTTCTAAAATTCATCTGTGCGAACGTATCTAAATGTTAAATTTAAGACTGGCATGAATGGCTATGTAGTTTTGTAAAGTTATATTAAGGGAGGGTAATCTTGGGTTATTCATTTTGTAGTTGGATTAGGTCAATGGATTGGATATATTTGTGTAAATAGTAGATGTAGTATGAGTTTCACTACGTGCAGAATCACTGTATATGCCGCACAAACCCTTTTGCCTATGGATGGGATTATAAGTCAGCAAAAAGGACCGCGGTCCCTTCCTATGGAGTTTTTATTTTATTGTTTTTCTTGCCATACAGATGTAACATTCCTGTATTGGACAAGAGTCAATGTCTTCTCTAACTATACTGTTCAGATGTCCATTCCTGACAGTATAGTATATAGTGCTGTTGTATTTTCATGCTACATTGAATACATAAATGTATCAGATGGATTGACGCCGGTTTGACTGCGAACTTTTGGCCTAAGGTTAAATAAGGGATAGAATATTTTCTTTTCAAATGCAGATCTATGTAGTCTATTCATACTCGATGATCTTAATAAAAATATTAAATTCATTCATACTCAACAATCTTAAAATAATAATTTAAATTAAAAATGAATATTAAAATCTAAAACAATAAATTTATTCCTCAAAATTTTAAATGATTATATATGTGCATAAATAAATATTTTTATGTGTTAATATCTGGCAGTGGCTTTTATTTTTTTTATATTTAAGATATAAATTAAAGATATAGATTATTATCTCTGCATCTCCACTGAGGTAGTGACAATGGGCTAATGGTCTAAATATTTAAATAAAGTGGAATTTTATCAGCGTGTATCTGCCTACTTTATAAATTTTTCTAGGTTCAAATGCCTAGATGGCACCCTTGTAGTGCAGATATGCTTGACTGCTTTCTCCACTCTCTTTCGGATCGTTATAATATATATATATATAAATGTAAAATACAAAACCTGTTATAAAATATTATATATATAAATAAAAAAAAATGTTAACGGTAAATACAATATTATAGTTTAAATTCTTTTGTAACGCTTTCAATTAAGTGGTAATCCTCGTCAGCTTTAACTGAATTTCAAATTTTTTCAACTTAATGTTACATATATTTCCATAAGCTGTGTATGGCCATATTTGCAACTTGCCTATTAATAATGTCTTTCTTATATTTATCAATAAAAATTGCCTTTTTAATTTTCCTCTTTTTATGATTTCTTTCTTCCATTAATATTTTTATTTCACTACTATTAAATGTAAACCTATAATTACAAGTCTTTTCATGGTCAAAAAATACCGAAGCTGTATTAAATTGACTATTTACATTATTTTTAATTTGATTGTATAATAATTGATGCTCCTTCAATCTTTTCTCCACAGAACATCTCAATTCACCAATATATAATTTCTGACATCCACATGAAATCTGATAAATTATATTACTTTTTTGCAGGTTAGGAATTATATCCTTAGAATTATTAATCAATCGATTAACATTTGGAGGAACACAAAATGAAATATTATACTTTTATTTAAATATATTCTTAATTAATTTAGATTGCATGTTATTTATAAATGGCATAGATATCCATTTTTTATTATCTAAAGTAACACTGCAAACTCTCTTCTTATTATTAAATGAATTTACTGTACACAAGATTTGGTTTTTATCATAACCAACCTTTAAAAGTTCATTAGCAAAGAGTCCAATATTTAAAATTTTATCACTCTTATATTTACATAATTTATCATTGTAATGCAAAAATGATTTCAGATTTGCCATTTTATGCATCATTGGAACACGTGATTTAAAATGAATATATCCTCTTTCTCCAATAGGTTTAAAAATTAATTTATAATTTAAATCAGTAGCATCTCTAAATATTTGTAAACCCAAAAATTTTATTTTTCCATTTTGTTCATTCTCAATAGTCCATTTTAAATTGTTTAAATTATTCAGATTATATAAAAGAACATCAATAATGTCTTTAGGACTTTTTTAAAAAGTATAAAATGTTTTGTGTTTTTCCTAAATGCTATAATATTCGTTTCAATAGATGTCTCAGATTTTCCTCAAATAATATGTTTAAAATTAAATCAATTATTTTGGACACAATAATAATAAGGAAATGTAAAAAAGAAATTTATGACATTAAAGAGTATTTAATGGCTATTAAACATTTAATAGATATGAATGAATGGGATCATTGGAATGCATTTTATATACATTGTCAAGTTGGATTTAAAAAATGTCGATAAAATTGGATTAAGAAATTTAATAAAAAAAGTTGACTTTTTATATAATTATTATTATCCAAATAGTGATAATTATGTGAAAGATTATAATATGGAATTGATTGCGTCAGTGCAGAACGTTGTTGATGATAATATGAATTTACAAGATTGTAGTAATATTATTAAGGAGATTTCTAAATATAAAATAAAAACTAATAGATATGATCGGTCATGAAATTATGCTATTTCTGAATTTAAAAAGCTTCTTAGAACTGAAAAAAATATATGTTTGAAGGAGGACAAAGGTTAACATATGTGTTTTATTAAAAAAGATGCATATAATAAATAAAATTGAAACACAAATGAGTAAATTGGGATTTAATATTACTGATAGCTATAACATGGAGGGACAATGTGTTAAATTTATAAATAGTATTTTAAAGAAGGCTAAAAGTCATTTTATGAATGGTTGTACATACTATGATATATATCCATCTACATTTATATGCCCAAGAATATTTGCTAATATTAAACTTCAAGAAATAGGAAATTCTCTTAGATTGCTGATTTATTTTGGTGGATCATTTATGTATAAAACAGCTAAATATATTGGTAAATTGTTACATGTTGGGTTTTGCAAGATATACAATTGCATCTTCTTATGAATTTGTTGATAGAATTAAAAATATAAATATAAATGATAATGATCTGTTAGCTTCATTGGATGTAATGGAATTATATGGATCAATTGATCATCTTGAATCTATAAATTTAATTGAAATTGAACTAATTAATATGCCTGTAAATAAACATTTAATATATTTTATTATTGAATCACTAAAAGTTATAAGTGATAATATTATTGCAACATATAATGATAGGTATTATAAAATGGGTAAAGGGTGGCCAATGGGATTACCTATGGTAACACAAATTTGTAATTTTACATTGTCGAAATATGAAGATATTATATTTAATTCTTATAATTTTGAAGATATTAAAATTTATACTAGATATGTTGATGATATTTTTGTTTGTGGTCCTAAAGATGTTATTGATGTTCTTTTATATAATCTGAATAATTTAAACAATTTAAAATGGACTATTGAGAATGAACAAAATGGAAAAATAAAATTTTTGGATTTACAAAAATTTAGAGATGCTACTGATTTAAATTATAAATTAATTTTTAAACCTATTGGAGAAAGAGGATATATTCATTTTAAATCACGTGTTCCAATGATGCATAAAATGGCAAATCTGAAATCATTTTTGCATTACAATGATAAATTATGTAAATATAAGAGTGATAAAATTTTAAATATTGAACTCTTTGCTAATGAACTTTTAAAGGTTGGTTATGATAAAAACCAAATCTTGTGTACAGTAAATTCATTTAATAATAAGAAGAGAGTTTGCAGTGTTACTTTAGATAATAAAAAATGGATATCTATACCGTTTATAAATAACATGCAATCTAAATTAATTAAGAATATATTTAAAGAAAAGTATAATATTTCATTTTGTGTTCCTCCAAATGTTAATTGATTGATTAATAATTCTAAGGGTATAATTTCTAAATTGCAAAGAAGTAATATAATTTATCAGATTTCATGTGGATGTCAGAAATTATATATCGGTGAATCGAGATGTTTTGTGGAGAAAAGATTGAAGGAACATCAATTATTATATAATCAAATTAAAAATAATGTAAATAGTCAATTTAATACAGCTTCAGTATTCTTTGGCCATGAAAAGACTTGTAATTATAGGTTTACATTTAATAGTAGTGAAATAAAAATATTAATGGAAGAAAGAAATCATAAAAAGAGGAAAATTAAAGAGGCAATTTTGATTGATAATTATAAGGAAGATGTTATTAATAGGCAAGTTGCAAATACAGCCATACACCGCTTATGGGAATATACATAACATTAAGTTTAAAAAATTTGAAATTCAGTTAAAGCTGATGAGGATTACCACGTAATCGAAAGCAAGCACTACAAAAGAATTTAAACTATAACATTGTATTTACAGTTAAAATTTATATATATATTGTAATGGGCACATACGTCATTACATTATTTATTTTAAAAATTAGACATTGAAAAGTTTGCATATAAAAACTTCATCTTTTTTAAAAATTAAAAATTAAAAATCATCTAAACTCTAATATATAAAATCGCACAGATGAAAAATTATTAAAATAAAACTGTATTAAAAAGAGAAAAAGTATTTTAAAAGCAAAAACTTAAAAAAATTTAGAGATAAAAATATATCTTTAGGTTGCAAAATAATTTAATTAATTCTATTGTATAAAATGAAAATGATTATTTTAATTAGTAAAAGTAAACTAGCCCTTGGGCATTTCAAAATGCATAAGCAAAGGTCAGATAGGAGAAAAAACAATGGGAATAGAATGGCCAATAAAAGAAATCACTCAGGAATCGGACCTCAGTGAAAAGACCATCACCATCATCATTACGTAATGTCCACTCGATCTGGAAATCTACCATAAAAAGTGAGTAAAAATTAATTTGAGAGAGATGTGTGATAGCAGTGGTGATATGTGCTAGTGCAGAGTTGAAGGAGAAGGGATTAAAAAGATGCACTCTTCAATCCCCTCAGTTCTGCTAAAAAAAGAAAGAAATGACCAATCGTTTTCTACATTGAGGACCAGCTAAAGTAAAAGACCTCCAGATGAATCAATAAAACAGCCAACAGAATACCAATCTCTTTAGGTCAGCATGTGAATTCATGTTCAAATGGCAAGCAATGAATAAAGATGAACTTTTTAAAAATTGTAAGAACTGTATGAACATTTTCAAAACAAACTCTAAATTCTAAACCTTTCAGAAATTATAGCAATAGTAGTTCCTATCTGACAAACTAAATTATTTATTAATTCATTTTATTGAATGTATTATTTGTTTGTTAAATCATTTCCATTAATTTTTTTTTCTTCTTTTAAGTTTTTATGATGGTTTTTTTTTTTCTGTTAAACTAAACTTAAGAAATGTTAAATTTAAGTTGGGCATGAATGGTTGCATAGATTCGCAAAGTTATGTTAGTTTAAGGGAAGGTAAATCTTAGGTTATTTGTTTCGTAGTTAAATTGGGTCAATGAAATGGATATATTGGTGTAACTAGTAGATGTAGTATGAGATTCGCTACTCTTACACCACACACCCTTTTTTTGCCTATGGAATGGGATCGTAAGTCAGCAAAAAGGACCACAGTCCCTTTCTATGGAGTTTTTTTTTTATTGCTCTTCTCGTCAGACAGATGTAGTATTCCTGTCTGAACGAGAGTCAATGTCTTCTGTAACCTAACCATGTTGTTCAGATGTACATTCCTGACAGTATGGTATTTTGTGCTGTCATATTCATGCTACATTGAATGCATCGATATATCAGATGGATTGATGTTGGTTTGGCTGCAAACTTTTGGCCTAAGATTAAATCAGGGATAGACTATTTTCTTTGCCAAATGCAATCTATGTAGTCTATTCATACTCGACACTTAATAAAATATTAAATTCATCTGTGCGAACTTAGAAAATAAAAGTTTAAACGCAAATTAAATTCTAAAAACAAAGTTAAAACATGAGTTAAATTTTAAAGTAAAGTTCGGATGTTTTACAAAAGGAAAATTTTAAAATAAAAGTGATTCTAAAATGATTCAAAATTTATATGTGCGTAAATAAATGTTTGTGTGTTAATTACTGGCAGTGGCTTATTTTATTCTTTATTCTTTTTTAATATTGAAATATTCTTAGATAAGAATTTATAAAATATAAATCTCTGCTGTTCCACTGAGCTAGTGACATTGGGCTAACGGTTGGAATAAAATATATATAAAAAAATTTTTTCTTAACTTATGTATCTGCCTACTATATGCATTTTCTAGGTTCAAATGGCCTAGTGGCACCCTGTAGTGCAGATACGATAAGATTATTTTTCCATCGGACCGTTATAATATATTTAATGCTTATTCATTGAAATATAGTCTACAAAAAGTATAACTTGTTAGCTTTAAAAATAATCAGATATTAAAATCTAAAACATTTCACATTTATTATCTCTAAAATGTGTATATGTATTTATATTTTATATATAAAGCACACTATATGTACATAACTTTAATATAATAATTGTAAAAATCTGAATATTAATTTATATAGGCATTATACTTTTTTAACTAAGTGAAAATAAATAAACAGACATTTATTGACTTACGTCAATTTTTTTCCACAGCGAAATAATATAAAATTGAAAACAAAGTAAAAAAAAAAATTTTTTTTTACTAGCTTTTTAATGAAAAATTGCAAATAAAGCAAAATCTCTCTTTTTAAATATACAAATCTAAAAACATAAATTTATAAATAAGATAATCTTATTTCAAAGCAAAATATAACTGATTTATATATTAATTTTCATTTTTTAAGTCTTACATTATTTGACATTCATTTTATTTTAATAAAAAAAAAATTCATTTATGTTGTTGCTATATAAATTTATTTAATCTTTGATATTGTCAAATTATCCATGAATAATATTATTTAATTTTCCAGGAATTATATACGCGTGTTTATTTAAAGTTCATTTCTACCTTTTTTTTTAAGCTCTAAATATATATGCGTCCACATACTATGTTATGTGTTATGAGTCCAAAACGTCCCAAGAAAAAAAAAGAGAGTTATCGAATGAAATAAAAAAATAAAACTAAAGATAAATACTAAAAAAAGGGAAATTGTCAGAAAATAAAGATCGGTAATCATGAATTAGATGAAGTTAACAATTACAAATATCTTAGTCAGTTATTAATACAGATGGATCATAATGAATGAAATTATTCAAAGAATTAAACTTGTCTGAAGTGATTTTGATATAAATAAATTAGTATTAATAGGTAATAAGCTTATGTATTTAAAAAGAAATATTTTTAATATATTATGTTTACCCCTTCATACTTACATATTAGAAACTTGGGCTCTTGAAAGAAAAACAATATGTAGACTTGAGACACCCAATGAAGTATGAATGAGATATATGTTAGCAATAACAAGAAAATATTGCAAATGAAATATATGAGTGACCAGATCAAATAGGTAACAATGACATTACTGAAATAATTAAGAAAGTGAAATGAATCTAGATTAAACCTATCAGTAGATGAGATGATATTAAATGGATATTGATGTTTTAAATTGGACAAAGAGATTATAACAGATCTAGAAAGAAAACATGTGGAATGAATGGATGAAATAAAAAAGTTTGTTGGCGTGTTGTGGAGAAGAGAAGCTATGGACAAGAGCAACTTATAAAGACCATTTTATAATGGATCAGTAATGATTGACAATGATGATAATGATAATTAAACCACTAAAAATCACATGATCACCATTTCTTATGCTTGCTCATAACTGTTATTAAACACAGGCAAAACTCTCCATACAGTAGTGCCACTCATTGCAAGCCAGAATAATCAATGGATGCCAGAAGGCTTGTGCAAAAAATCCCTATCTAGTGCCTACTCATCCAATATCCCTGGACTAGTTTCTAGCTTGTAACCTTCATCAGTGAGGAGCCTTGGATCTGAGAACACTGCATCTAAATCATCACTGATGAAGTACCACAAGCCAGAAACTAGTTCAGGGATATTGGATGAGTAGGCACTAGATAGAGATTTTATGCACAAGCCTTCTGGCATCCATTGATTACTCTGGCTTGCACTGAATGGCACTACTGTATGGAGAATTTTTCCTATTTTGATGATGATGATGATGATAATATATCACTAGTTAGAATGCTCAGTTTTTCTCTTCCATAGCTCGAACTTCATATGAACGTCCGAGAACTAAAACATTCTATTACTTTTGTAAAAACAAATTTGCTAAAATTTTTAAGTAATTTCAATCTGTTTAAGTCAATTTCTGTCATTTGAGATCTATTTGAGATCATAAACCCTGATAGTAAGTGGATTTCTATTTATTATCTGAGTGTTGTCTTGACAACAAACTACTGATATTGTATTGGCAAGGTGGTGTGATTTACATATATGTGCACTTAAGGTTTACTATATTTAAATCATATAGTAATTTGTTTAAAAGATTGTGAAAATAATTATTTATTAATCTACCTCCAAATAATTTATCCTAGCTTGTTTAATGAAATCTATTTCCGACTAGAACAGTTTCAATATCAATCTAATTAAGTCAATTGTTGTTTAGTTAAGATCTTAGCCCTGATAATAAATGGATCACTATTTATTATCTGAGTATTGTCTTGACAATCAATTGCTGATATTCTATTAGTTAATTTTCATGATGGGATTTACATATGATAACCAAGTAGCTATTGGTACTTATGTTTGTGTGTGTAAAGATATGCTATAATAATTTTACTATTTAAAAAAATTAAAAAAATTTATTGCATATATTTATATATTATAGATTAATTAATGGCTCACTAAAAATAAAATGAATGAAAAACATGTATGTCTGCATATATTGTTCATTGAGTGGATAATTTCTAGTTGGAATAAATGACCAATAAAAAAATTGTGTGTGTGTGTATGTGCATGTATATTTGTTAGACTTTGTGCTGTTAGAAAAAAAAATGAAGAGATAAATGATCTCAACAATGGACATGCAGTTTATTATAAAGGCGTAAATATTAAAAGTACAAATGGAATGGGATTCATTACAAATAAAAATAAAACAACAACATTGTAAAGAATAATAGTATATTATATAGCATTGTAAAATTAATTATTCAACTTAGTTAATAATACCAAATTCAGATAATTCAGATTTATGCCAATAAGTTTTCGTTGTGATGAAGAATTAGAAGATTTTTATATAGATGTATAAAATACTTTTGATCACACCAAGAAACACTTTAAATTATTATGGGAGACTTTAACGCTAGAATTGATGAATAATGGATAGATAAAAGTGTTGAGGATAAATATAATTATGGTAATGGAAATGAGATAGGGCACAAACTTGTGGAGTTTGCAGAGATGAATGTTAAACAGAAAAGAACTTTGAAGCATACAAATGAAGATAATACAGCAGAATTGGATTATATTTTGAGTAACAGAAAATATATATTTCAAGATTGTAATAGTCTTGATAAAATGTGTGTTGATGTAAAACTAGAAAGACTGATCCTACTAAAAAAATTGTATTAACCACAGACTTATGTAACTATTAGAATTATTTCAATGAATTTAAATTAGGAATTTATAATTGTTTTAAAATATTAGGAGAGTTTGAAATATGATTTGAACTTAATAGACATCAAGGAGAAAATAATAAATACTCTACTAAGAACTATAACAAAGATAGCAGGGACTAGACAACAGCAATATGTAGTAAATTTTGAGTGAGACAAGACAATGTCTGAAGAAATAAAGATATATGAAAATATTTGAAGATCATCCAATAAAAAGAATTAAATATCTGGAGATCTATAAAGTAGTACAAAAAACAACTAAATAATGATATAAGAAAATAAAACTATATATTGGAAAAAAAACTATAAAAGAGAATAAAAGCTACAAAATTATAAAGCAACATCTTAATATTGAAAAAAGTTATTTAAGTAATAAAGAGAAAAGTTTAAACTATTTCTTAAAAAGAAGGAATTCATTATAAATTGTGTGAAGAACTTCTGAAGAAGATTGCTCGGTCAATCGAAACTGTCAATAGTGGGTTGTAAAAAAGCATTGTAAAAAAAAATAAAGAACACAAATGATATTTATATTATATGGATTTGGCAATGCAATAAGAAAGATAAAGTTATAATCTTCTGAATTGCCAAGTATTTTTAAATGAAAAAGTGAGGTGTCGTCAAATCTATGAATAAAAATTTCAGGAAGTGATAAGATTATTATTGATATCTTAAAAGAAGCAGATTACAAAATATAAAAAATTGTTGTAAACTAATACTATCTCAATAATAACAGTGAATCAGCTAATTGAAATAATGCAGTTCTAATATTGACACCTAAGAAAGATAAGAAAGAAAATATTAAAATTGTCAGATCAATCACTTTCCTCACTCTCAGCTATCTTAGGATTCAAACCAATCAAAAGATCAACAGCACTGAAAAATGATTTTAACTCTTCTAATTATTCAGAGAGGTTTTAAAAAGAACCAAAGAATATGAGTTGTCATTATGCTTTGGCTTTATAGATTATAAAAGGAAATTTCATTTTATAAGCGTTTGAATAATGATGTTAATTTTGAACCATCAAGATGTAGACTGAGGATATTGTTGTATTCTAAAGAATATTAGCAAAATTAAACAGCAGTGATTAGATTAAATAATGACATAATCAGATGATTAACATTTGTAAAGATAAACAGCAGACTGAAGTTATATCTTCAAAACTTTATAAAGCAGTTTAGAAGAAATATTTTGTGGATTAAAATGGAAAGCTAAGGGGATACATGGAAAATATTTAAGTCATTTACCTTCTACAAATGATACAACTGGGTTTTTTATTTCAAATGATGTTTCATTTCTTCAAAAAATGTTGCAAGAGTTATTAGATGAAAGTAAGAAAGTAGAACTAAAGATAAATAAATGTTAAAAAGGCTAAAGTAATGAATTTTTGCAGAAGAAAATATAAATTGTTAATCATGATCAGTTTATTAATAAATCATCAAACACCACATGATCACCATCTCTATACTAGCACATAATTTGTTGTAAACAAAGGCAAAACTCCCCATACAGTAGTGCCACCCTGTGCCAAACAGAGTAATCAATGGATGCCATGATTACTCTGTTTGGCACAGGGTGGCACTACTGTATGGGGAGTTTTGCCTTTGTTTACAGATTATTAATACATAATAATAAAAAATAGATGGAATAGTTTAGAACGAATTTTATACCAAAAATATTGTCTAGTATTTAACAAAGAAGATTTTTAGATATGTTTTATATGATTTTTTATCTATGGATCTGAAACTTGGACACTTAACAGAAGAGCAATACAGACACTTTAGATTATTCAATAAGATATAAAGTGATATGTGTTTGGAATGATAAGAAAAGATCAAAGGTGAAACATTTGAGTGAGAGAACAAACAAATATATTGATATCATTGAAAAAATTAAAGAATTGAAATGGAGCCGAATTGGACGTATTAATCAAATGGACAAATGAAATATTAAACTGGATACCAAATATTGTGAAAGACCTAAAAAGAGACCAATGGTTGCCTTGAGAATTCATAGTGGTGCAGTGACGATCGAAAATATAAATAAAAATGACCTGTATCTTCAAAGTGAATAGACAAGTACAAGAAGATTGCGAACACTTGTTTACTATGAAAGAATTATTGCACTATTGGCCTGCACTAACGTTTTCCCATCTGACAGACAGCGCAAAGTTAATCTAAGCGAGACAAAAATTCATTACAAGTAAGATTGCGAATCCTCTTTTACCTCTTTACTTAGACAGCGTATTCTGTTTGTACATTTGTGCAAGACACACATAGAAATTTAATTAATATATAAATTTAAGAATGATAATAATTAAAGCAAAAACATTCATTTTACTCTGAAGGAGGGAAGGCCCTCACTAAAAGGGACCAAATTTAAAATGATGGATGAATTACGGAAGCTTGTTGATATGATGTAGTTAGAAAGAGGTTTACAGATTGGAGAAATTGGATTATAATCCTGCAATAGATGGGTTGAAAATGATAATAATGATGATGATTTGCTATAAGCTTTATTGATTTTTAACAATCTTGAAAACAAAAAATTTAAATAAGATTCATTTATATTGTAAATATTATATAGTTAATTGATTCCCACAAAATAATTTATTTGCCTTTATTTTTCTTACTTCTATTTCTTGGTAACATTATATGGCTTCCATTCAACTATTATTTGACAAACGAAGTTGCGTAGCAATCTCTTCTTTTCTCAGTAAATTAATCAACACTAAATATGAAATGTGATATACTGCCAAAACTACTTCACATCTCTATAATTTTTTATCAAACTAAAACTTTGTCAGCTTCTGTACTACCGATGCTTACTATCTTTTTATCTTTTAATAAGGTAATTCAGAAATCTAAACATTTTAAATCTATTCTATATTGTTACCTATAAAATTCTAAAATTAGTTCAAAACAATTTTGTTTTAATATATATATATATTTATTTGGTTGGAAAATATATACGTAAACTACACAACATTCTATAATTTATGAATTGAATAATTAAAACATCAGAAACTGCCTAACTTTGAAAACAGTTGGACATTTGATGATATTTTCTTTTTATCAATTGTAGATATCGCAGGAGTTATGATATTACAATATTACTATAGTATTATTCAGAATCCATAAACACATCTATATTAAGATAGGAAATAAATTAATGGAACATCTAATCTGCCTCTTGAATATCTAATTCAAATAAATACCGTAAGTATGAACTGGCAAAATAATAATTATGACAAAGTAGATTTTCTGTATATGTGGTTACTTTTGATATCAAATGAATTAATTGCAAATTGAAAGAGAAAAACTAATCTTAAATAGTAATGTTGGTAAAAGATTTAATTAAACAAAATTAAAAAGATAATAATTATTTGTAATTAAATGTAAGAGCGTATATTGCAAATTATTTGGCAATTAAGATAGGCTAATTAGAAGGATTTTTTTATAGAAGTAAAAAAACAATCAAATTAAAATAAATATTTATCAAATTAATGAAGGTAACTGGATAAAGGTAAATTGACTTATACCAAAAAAATTTTTTTCTTTTTGGGTTTTAGGAAATATTAAATTGAATGAATTTTTATATTATTATTGTTATTGACTTTTGTAAACATAAATGAAATGAACGGCTGAAGATTTGTGGGTTGGAGTAGTTTGAAGCCTGTCCATTAAAGTATGAAGATTGGCTACCTTAATATAAAGCTGAGCACTGATTGTATATATGCGTGGATATGGTAATCTGGACTAACTGATGAGTGCTGATTTAGCTTGAAATACGGATATTGGTGATTATTTTTTCAACATGAGTGTGATCAGATGGATCAGCAATATGAGATGGCATGGCGAATTGAGGGTTGGGTGAAAGTCTGAGTTCGAATTCCTTATATATACACATAAATTATAAAAATAAATAGATTAACAAGTATTTATGGAATTATTAATATTATGAAATAATAATAATGTAATTATTTGAATAATTTATAGATCTGTATATATTTGTAGAAATAGACTTTATAAATAATCACAGAAAATGGTTGAAAAATGAATGGAAAATTATAGCAATATATTGGATTAAACTTGGAGAGACCATCCTGCAGAGGATCAAAAGTGTTTGAAAATAATGATGTTGATGATAATTGCATATGTGCATATGGAAAAAAAGTTTGCATCATAGAATAAAATTTATAAAGAAATTGAATATGAAAAGAGTTATTTAATTTAGCAATTAAATAGAAAGGATTTCACTTTTTCACATATGTGTCATAATAATTTATATAAGCTCCATGATGTTGTGTTGAGTACAGGGAAACTCTCAAACACAAGATAGAGACTCTATAAAGATAAGAGAGACCCTCTTATCTTTAACATAAATTCTGATTTATATAGTCCAATCTGAAACATCCTGATTTGAGAAAGTGAAGATGTTACTCTGTTCACTTTTACATCCATTACTTTCTTTCATATATTAACATAAGTGAAATCTTTTGATTTTGTACTAGTCAATTTTAAGAATGAGTAGAAACTATTTAATGCTCAAATTTATTAATCAAATGCATAGGATTTATGCAATTAAATAGAAAGGATTTCACCTTTTCACATATGCACCATAATAATTTTTATAAACTCAATGACGCTGTGTTGAGTACAAGGAAACTCTCAAACCCAAACACAAGATAGAGACTTTATAAAGATAAGAGTGGCCATCTTATCTTTAACCTAAATTCTGATTTATATAAGTCAATTCTTTTTAAAAGAAAAAAGTGGGATAATGTATTTTATTTATTAAATTAGTAGTAGTAGTAGTAGTAATAGTATGAGTAGTAGTAATAGTAGTAGTAGTGATGATAGTGGTAGGGGTAGTAACATTAATTACTATTATGTTCTGACAATCATGGTTATCATATAAGAGGACATTTACCATATTTGTAAAATTGTCAACATGATATATATGTAGTTTAAAATTGTTTCTCACCTGAAATTTAATTAGGGGTTATATTGTTGACAAGTAATTATCAACAATTTTCCTTTAGCAGCCATTTGTCAGTGAATGTAGCCATTCTAATTTCAGATGAAAAAAAAATAAAAAGCTAAAGATGAATTTTGCATTGACTATGCAAAGTAATCTATAAATCATAAACCTATATTACCTAAGTATTAGTCTTTTAATTCATTGTTAAAACAATATTTAAAAAATATATGAATTAATGCTTTTCAATAATACCACTTAATTAGCTAAAGGCTTGTTATTATAATAACAATATGGGTATTATAGTATTAAAAGAAGTACATAGTTGTTATTATTTAAACACATTTATGATAATATCTAAATATCCTGAAAGCTTATTAAAATAATAAGGTCAATATGATCTGTATCTGTTCGTTAAATTGTTTAAAATACCTACAAAGACAGTGTCACATATTAGTTTATCTCTTTTGGGCTGGTTCTTTATCTAATTGTTTCTGTTTGGCTGCTTTATATTTGGATCTGTTCTTGGATTCTTTACGATTGGTCTCTGGAATATAAAATCTCATTTTTTCATTTTAAATATTATATGTTGTTAAAAGAATTTGAAACACTATATTGATTAAATAGGCCATTGTTGTTATATGTTGAGATGATCACATGGTTTTAATCCTCCAATTTAAATAGTTATTATCATTCATATCACTAAAATATTTTGTGTCTTTATAGTAGAACTTTACTAAATTATAAACAAATTTACGGTACAAGCTTTATATCTTTCTGCATAAAATGTATGTCCTAATCAATTCTATAATTTTACAATCTATAGCTTTCACTAATTTATGCAATACTTAGCAATTCTATGGTCTTTAATTGCTGAAGTTGTATTAAAACTTCAAGTTGTTCTCAGAGGTTACACATATACACTTATACACTCTATGCTATTGTTCCAACAATGAGTAAATCTGAATGATCTTTAGATCTTACCAGTCCAATGATGACTTGCTTCTGGATTATTATGATGATGATGGTGGTGAATATTGCTTATTTAAGCTAAAGAATATAAATTTATAATTTTGAATGTCATTATCAGTTTTATCTCATGTAGTGGTAGTAAAGCACAGCAAAACAGGTTTACACATCAAAAACTCACAATGGTTATTGTTAAGAATTCGTTTAAATAAAATACTTTATGATAATTATGACAACTACTCACTAACTTTTAACATTACAATTAAATTTAACTAGTTTATTGACGCACCAAACTGAATATACTAAATTGTATTAGAAAAGTCTGCAACTTCTCTAATGTTAAGCTCTTATTACCTACACTTTTGGATTTAAATCATTAAAATCTATTTTAATCATGAGTTTAAAGTTCTTTGGCAAAATCATTAAAGCAAAAATAC
Source organism: Epiperipatus broadwayi (assembly GCA_028023455.1). Taxonomy (NCBI): domain Eukaryota; kingdom Metazoa; phylum Onychophora; class Udeonychophora; order Euonychophora; family Peripatidae; genus Epiperipatus; species Epiperipatus broadwayi. Next base: position 42,867 of record JAQFVV010014007.1, read on the forward strand.
AATAATATTTATTTGTGACAGAAATACTTTAAATAATGTACTAGTTAGATTTGCATATGCTTATTTAATCTTAATAAGTATGATTTACAAAGATAGTTTAACTTAATAAAAAAAAATTCTTATAAAAGTTTATTTTTATTATTATTATTATTATTATTATTATTATTATTATTATTATTATTATTATTATTATTATTATTATTATTATTATTATTATTATTATTATTATTATTATTATTATTATTATTATTATTATTATTATTATTATTATTATTATTATTATTATTATTATTATTATTATTATTATTATTATTATTATTATTATTATTATTATTATTATTATTATTATTATTATTATTATTATTATTATTATTATTATTATTATTATTATTATTATTATTATTATTATTATTATTACATTCATATCGGCTTTAACCAAATTGTGCAAACGCTTTTTACGAGTGTTAAATAATAAATGAATACCCACTGACCCATACAAGATATAGAATTTATGCAGCAATAAAAGGAATCCTCTTATTACAATTGACTCAAATATGTTATATATGAGCAAATGCTGATATGTACATGTCATTCAGAAGGTGTGACTCAGTAGAATCAGTCACTTTGAATTACTATTCATTCATAACTTATGATATAGTAATGTCAAAGTAACTGTTACTATAGATCTTACTGAATGTCATTCCAACTTGAAATTAATCATATGTATAAATCAGCATTCGTATTTTTAAGAGGTCTGTATTAATTGCTACATCACATTCATATGGCTTGTAACTAGGTCAGTGAGTATTCATTTATTATTTAACAAATGAATACCCACTGACCCATACAAGATATAGAATTTATGCAGCAATAAAAGGAATGTGATTACAATTGTATACAGATGCTATAAAAAATAAATGCTGATTTATGTATATGATTAATTTCAGTTGGAATGACGTTCAGTAAATTCTAGTAAATTTCATCGGCGTCATTCATTCATAAGTTATATATAGTAATTCAAAGTGACTGTTCTATAGTCACACCTTCTGTGCCAGTACTTCAGATTTGCTCATATATAAATATGTGAGTCATAGTAATAAGAGGATTCCTTTTATTGCTGCATAAATTCTATATCTTGTATGGGTCAGTGGGTATTCATTTATTATTTAACACTCGTAAAAAGCGTTTGCACAATTTGGTTAAAGCCGATATGAATGTGATTACAATTGTATACAGACGCTATAAAAAATAAATGCTGATTTTTATTATTATTATTATTATTATTATTATTATTATTATTATTATTGTTATTGTTGTTATTATTATTATTATTATTATTATTATTATTATTATTATTATTATTATTATTATTATTATTATTATTATTATTATTATTATTATTATTATTATTATTATTGTTGTTGTTATTTGTGTTGTTGTTGTTGTTGTTGTTATTGTTATTGTTGTTGTTGTTGTTGCTGTTGTTATTATTAAATAGCCCAAATAAATGAAATATCAGCCTTATTGGAAAAACCAAGGGTTACAATATATATATAAAATACAAATAAAATGTCTATTAATTAAAAAACTATTGTAATAACAGTAAAAATATTAAATAAAATGGTAATTAACTATTATATACAGTCTTTCAATCTGCAGAAATACTTTTGGTTAATTCCTTTATCCCTCTCAACTGCTGTTAAATTCAAAAAAACATAATGGAAGCAAAAATCATCAACTCAAATTCCATGAATCCTGAATTTTAATATTAGCAGCTTGTCTATTAATTATATTCATTTTATTTCTATTTATTAAAATTGCCTCCTTATATTTTTTTTTATTGTCATTTATTATAAATTTAAGTTTCATTTGAAAGTGTTAAGATTCTTCATGAAGAAGGAAACCATAATAAAAATATTAAAGAGACAGTTTTAATAAATATAAATAAAATGAATATAATTAAGACAAGCTACTAATGTTAAAATCCAGAATTCATGGGATTTAAGTTGATGACATTTGCTTGCTTTATGGTTTTTGAATTTGATGGCAGTTGAGGAGGGTTAAGGAATTTACCAAAAGTGTTTTTTCTGGATTGAACAACTATATGTAATAGTCAATTACTGTTATGTTTATTATTTTTATTGTTATATATATATATATCAAGGTGTTTGTCTATCTCAATATTAATTTATATGCTATTTAATGTCCATTAAGCAAACTTAATTTTAATTTAAGTTGTGTTTTATTTTGGTGTGTGTATTATTAATTATATATACACAGCTACTAATAGTGAAAATATTTTAATGTAAAAAAATTTTTAAAGACCTTTGTAACTGAATTTATTATCTTTCAGTAAAATATTTTTTTCCTAATTCAGAAACAATATTTAATCTTAAAATGTTTTTAATCAAATGAGTTCATTAGTAATTAAAATCTTAACAAAGTATAGTTTTCTTTCATTAAATATTGTTATCTGAAAAAATTTAGATTGATGTAATTAAATTTGGACTTTCTTAATTAAATATTTGCTGGTTTATCTGAGTAAAATAAAATTGTAATCACTGGTTTGATGATTAAGGAGATTCTTTAAATTCTGAGTATACCACATAATGAACTAAAGATCTACAAAAGACAAGCTAAAAATTATTTAATTGGACTACTTAATGATTCTACTTACTTCACCAGATTCTGCTTAATTCTGATTATATTCTTTTTGCTCTATCTGCTCATTCTGTTTGTATTTTGATCTTACTATATTCAACTATGAGCAGCTTGATAATGAACTCAGAACTTGCATCAGTTGCCTTATCTGAAGATATATGCCACTAAGCTCCCAAAGACAGACTCTACTCTCTAGCATAAACTTGTAACCAGCATATGCTAATCTCACCTAACTTAATAATTAAGTCAATCAACTGCCAATACCTTAGATACTATCATATTAATGCAATTTACCTATGAAACAAACAGAAGATATATCAACTATGAGGCATATATACACATTTATATACTACCAGTACAGAAAACAATAGCCCAATACTCATTTCACTATTGACTTAAGATAAAAACTTTACATTAAATATTCTTTAGATATACTATTAGCCAGTGATGCATAGGGGTGTAAAATTTTGTTTAAATTATTTGTAGTTTTATGTTTTTAGTGTGTAATTTATATTTTGGTTTTATTGATTTTAATATTTTTTATATATGTTACATATTACAATCATTTATGTTTTAGTTGAACTCTTTATTTTCTTTATAAATTTGAGAGTTGATAATTAAGTTTAATAAACCTGTGATAGTTTCTAGAATTGTTTTGTCTTTCTCCTTCATAAGTTTATAATAGAAAGAGTAAGATTTTTCCCCTTTCACTTTCATGATTGTTTTAATCTAGATTTTCTTTAGCAAGAAGTAAGAAAAGTGTTTTATAAGTTTATTAAAAATAAATCAATATTTATATTTTTTGTATATGTTTTTTTTTATATTTATAATACTATAAAACATGGCATATTTAAATTATTTGCAGTTTTCTTTTTTTTTGTTGTTTATAATCATACCTAGCTAAAAGAAAAAAAGAAAGTTTTTGGTTTGTGTGTGTGCATAAATATATCAAATGATCCCTTATATATATCACATGGAGGTTTATTAATATATTCAGTCTTTTATTTATTTCAATACTTACCACTATACAAACATGGGTTTTGATATTTTGCATTGAGTTCAGTGATTTCCTGCCCAAGCTCATTTCTCTATACTTTTCTCTGTCTTAACTAAAGTTTATTCACTTCTTGAAATTTGCAGCTTTCATTTTGATGTGTATCTTGGTTCAAGTACTTCTTTCCAGGTCTTTATTATATTTCACTCTTTAACACAGGTTACTTATGAATCTTTATTATTGTTAGTTGTATTTTTCTTCTCATAGCCAGAATCTGACATTGCATATGAGTTTTGTTAGTAAAATCAGCTCATGAGCATTTATCTATTAATAAAGACTGTTGATGATTTATCTAGGAATAAAGTCTGTTGATGTTTGATCATAGATTAATTTGGTAGCAAAGGTAAATGCACATATCTGAAATTGTCAAGCATATGTAAATGTCCCTAAATTATTTTTATGAACTAAAAGTAACATCGAGATAAAAGATAATAGAGTCAATCAAGTGTCAAATATATTATCTACTTATAATAACGTGAAAGCTAAACACCTTCAAACAGATACGCTTTAAAAATGCTTAAGTGACAGCCAATCAGATGGAATAATGGCATCACATGGGACTCTAAATTCTAAAACACAAGCCAGAACTATTAGAAAAAGATGGGACCCATCTTAATCTATGCCTCAATTATATTTAAATAAGCCAGACTCAAGCATTTTGAACTAAGAGTGTGAAGCTTAAATACCTTCACATTTAATCCACTAAATATTATATATATAAATTAACAACGTGAAATCAATAATATTAATATTAATATTGATATTAATATTAATATTAGTTCAAAATGCTTGAATCTGGCTTATTTAAATATAATTGAGGAATAGATTAAGATGGGTCCCATCTTTTTCTAATAGTTCTGGCTTGTGTTTTAGAATTTGGAGTCCCATGTGATGCCATTATTCCATCTGATTGGCTGTCACTTAAGCATTTTTAAAGCATATCTGTTTGAAGGTGTTTAGCTTTCACGTTATTATAATATTATCTGTTTACGCTTAAATTTAATATATTTACATTTATTAATATCATTTCATTAGATTTAAAAATATTGCTTCATTGTAAATCGGATGATTTCGCGTTGTTAATTTATATATATAATATTTAGTGGATTAAATGTGAAGGTATTTAAGCTTCACACTCTTAGTTCAAAATGCTTGAGTCTGGCTTATTTAAATATAATTGAGGCATATATCAAGATGGGTCCCATCTTTTTCTAATAGTTCTGGTTTGTGTTTTAGAATTTAGAGTCCCATGTGATGCCATTATTCCATCTGATTGGCTGTCACTTAAGCATTTTTAAAGCATATCTGTTTGAAGGTGTTTAGCTTTCATGTTATTATAATATTATCTGTTTACGCTTAAATTTAATATATTTACATTATCTACTTAAGTAAAAGGGTAGTTAATCAGTTATTATATGTTTGAGTTAAGATTAGTTTAAGCATTATCATTAGTATAAGTTTTTTTATTACTGTTAATAAATATTGTTGTTAATTGTTATATTTGTTTGGTATACTATTGTCTGTCCTATCAATATTATAATTTTGACAAGGATCAAGAAACTACTTTCAGTGATCAATAGGTTATTGCCATAATATTTTTTTTAAAAATAATCTTACAATATTGAGCATGAATGTTCAGTATTAGTTACTTTATTTAAGTAATGCAGCCAACTAAGGGTGTGATGATGATTGAGTTTGCTGGTATATCCACATAAGTTTAATTACAAACTCAATACTACTTGAGATTAAAAGCAATTAGCAGAACATGTTAGTAGGATGGTAGCAAATGTTAATCAGAAATAGATAGCAAAAGATTAGTCAGTGTTAGTGTAGTAATATGCATCAAAACTGAGGTTGCTTGGAGTGGAGTTCATTATTAAAAAGAATTGTTCAACAATCAAGAGTAGGTTGGATATTTAAAAAAAAAACAATAGTGAGCTCATAATTAAAGAATAATTTACACATCAGAAAATTTTATTAAAAAGCAGAAGTTTAGATATGCTTAAAATAAAAACGTTTTTTTTTTCTTTTATTTTCCCAATATAGAAACTGAGAAGCAAAGTAATAGATTAACATTTGACAATCACAATATGCAAATGCTTGTGAATATGATAAAGCATGAAATAAAAGTATTGTTGAAAAAAATGAAATGAGGAAAGATTAAATCAAACTCGGCAGATATTGAAAAAAGATGCAATGATAAAGTTGATAAAAGTGATAGGATGAAAGTCACAAAATGTGGCACTGTTACCAAATATATTAGAGAGAAGGTAAAGATAGAATGTGTACGAATAGATACTATGAAAGAAAAAAATAGAGTGGGTGTAAGAAGTGGTAGAAAAAGACAGAGCATGAATATAATAAAATAAAGAGTATTATAATTACAAAGATTATGAAAGTGAGTTTAGGGCTGACAGAAAATGGAATTGTAAATTGTGCTTAAAAAAATTACTATATATAAGGAACAGGATTTTGATTTTGTAAGCTATATTCATGGGTTTTTTCTCTTATGTTGCTTTTATCTACATGATGAGACATCCAGATATAAAATTTAATGTAAATAATTTTAGTGAAAGCTTATGCAATCTGGTAGATAAATTTCAATTATTGTGGGAGAAATCTAGGAAAATTGGCAAATACCTTCTCATGTCATTGTCTACTATATCAATAATAGAATACATAAAACTTATGGGAAGAATAGTGGAAATAAAAAGTTGCCTTATTTTCCAACAACAATTGATATTAATTTATAAGAATGTGTTTCCTAGACAGGTAAAAATGACATAATTTAATCTGGATTTATTAAGGCCTTCTTGAAAAGACCTTATATCCCAATAAAATATAAAACTCTTGCTTCTAAACCAGAAAAATCTACAAGTGTTGAAGACCCATCTCAATTAGATGAGAAGTCAGATAGCTTGAGTATATTAATAATAGACAATCATATTAATATATCAAAAAGGAAAAACGAATGACCAGATAAAGTCAACAGGCAATAAAAAGTGATCCAAGATATAAACAAAATACACAATGATGAGAAAAATATTGTTTGAGAATGCATTCAGTTGGCAGTGACAGTAAAAAAACATTCATCAAATATAATTTTGATTTAATTATAAATTAAATTTAATTTCAGTCAATTTTAAGTTTTAGAAAAAAATGAAGTGAAAACTTTTTTATTATTTACATTAATGATAAGTTTTATTTGTTTATTTTTGTCCCTAATTTAGGGGCAGTTGAGATGTTTTCCCTATCTCAATATTAATTTATATGCTGGTATTTAGTGTTGGCTAATCAAATTTAATTTTAATTTAAATTGTGGGTTTTTTGTGAGTGTAGTATTCAGTATATATGCAAACACACTAATAGAGAAAATGTTTTGAGGTTAGTCCAGTTTATTTAAATGTAACAATTTTTATGGTAAAATTTATAACTGAATGTATTATCTTTTGGAAAAATATTTTTTCCATGGTTCAGAAATGTTTTTAATCAAATTAGTAATTAAAATCTTAATAAAAAAATTTTTTTTCATTAAGTATTGTATTTAAAATTTCTTAAGTAATTAAAATTTTACTGGTTTATTTAAATAAAAAAATTTAATTAATGATTTGTTGGTTAGAAAGCTTTTGTAAATTTCTCAGTGTGTCATACAATGAGCTATAGGTTTATGAAAGACCAAACTAAAAATAATTTAATTAGTCTGCTTAATTCATCAGCTTCTTCTTAATTCTGATTTTTACTTTTTCTGCTGATTCTGCTTATATTTTGATCCAGCCATATTCACCAGTGCCAGCTTAATGATGAAATCAGAATTTTCTCCAATTGCTGTATCTAAAAGAATGTTCTGCTAAGGAACCCAAAAATAAGCTCAACTCTTCAACATGAACCTGTAACCAACATATGCTAACATCACCTAACTGACTGAGCCAGCCAACTGCCAACATTCTAGAGACCATCAAATCAGTCTATTTCTCCTCACTTATGAAACAAAAAAATGACTGGAAATTATATCAACATGTCAGGCATACATACACATTGATATACTACCAGTATAGAAATTAATAGCCTAATTCTCACATTACTATGAACTCAAGATAGAAACTTTACATGAACTATTCTTTAGATATACCAATAAGCCAGTGATGAATAAGGGTGTAAAATTTTGATTTAATGATTAGTAATTTTTATATATCTATTAATGTGTAATTTTATATTTTGTTCTTATTGATTTTTTTTGTTATATGTTACATATTATAATTGTTTGAGTATGTTTTAGTTAAACCTTTTAATTTGTTTTAAAATTTAATCATTGATAATTAAGTTTAATAGATCCACCAACAGTTCCTAGAATTATTATTTTGTGTTTCACCTTAGTAAGTTAATATTTAAAAGAATCTGAGAGCAAGATTTTTCCTTTTTTCTTTTGCAATTGTTTTAATCAGTCTAGATTTTTTTTAGCAAGAATTTTTTTTTTTTAAAGTTTACAAAAAAAAAATTTAGATTAATATTTTTTGTATATGTTTTTTATATTCATTTCTTACTTGATATATATATACAATATTTTTATATAAGTATTAAACCATTTAAATTATTGGCAGTTTTCTTTTCTGTTGTTGTTTATATAATGGCTAAAAGCAAAAGAGAAAGCTTTTGGCTTGTGTGAGTGCATTCATATATCAAATGGTCCCTTATATATATTATACAGAGATTTATTTATATATTTGGCCCTTTTATTTATTTCTGCACTTACCATTATATAGAAGCAGATTTTTATATTTTGCATTGGGTTCAGTGATTTTCTCTCCATGCTCATTTCTATATATTTTATTGGTTCTAATCTGTCTTTACTCACCACTTGAAATTTGCAATCTTTTATTTTGATGTTTAACTTGGGTTAAATATTTTTTCCAGGTCTTTATTATATTTCACTCTTTAACATGGGTTATTTATGGATCTTTATTATTGTTAATTATATATTTTTTCTCATAGCCAAGATCTAGCACTGCATGTGAGCTTTGTTATTAAAATCAGTATGTGTGAGCTAATCATATCATTGATATTTTGAAGAAAAAAACATCCCTCTGGTGGTGACAAAGTTTTGATATAACCATCTTGAAATCTCTGTAGATATAGATCTTATAAATTTTAACAACTATATCCATAAATACCAGGTATTAAATTTATAATACTAATAATACATAGTAAAATTTCTGAAAAAAAAATCTTTATATGCCATACTATAAAGATCTTTTATAAATCAGACTTTCAACAAGTCATTCTAACAAAAACTGCAGATAATATTCTCTTGTGGTAATCTGCTAACTAGGCAAAAATAAATCCCATTTTTGTCTGATTCCAATAGTCTTATGTGAGTAGTTCATTAGTTATTAATATTTAGAGAGATGAAACATTACTTTAATGATTACTTTAACAAAACCTTGATTTAATTATTGTATCTTAGATTGTGATGTAGGTATAATTTTTATAAGTTTAGAGATCATATCCATAAATATAAAATATTAAATATGTAGTGTTGAAAATATACAAAACAATATTTTCTAAAGATACATTATATTACTAGTAGACTAATATGAGAGGAATTGCTTGCAAGTTTATTAAAACATGACTAGAAAGTCTGATGTGCAAAATATTCTTATAACCCAAGCTTCCAATTTTTTTCCAGGTATATTATTATTCACAGAGGCCAAACTCTCCATACAGTAGCACCACCAGTACAAGCCAGCATAATCAAATAATGTGATGTGATGTGGTGCACTGTGACTTCTCTTTATACAGAGTCAGGAATATCTCAGCAACTATGCCCAGAGAAACCTGTTAACCACTTTACCTTCCCTTTCCATTCCCCACCCTAAGTTTTCCCATAATCTGCTCCAATTCCATTTCTGCAACATAATCTTTATCAACTCCATGGTTTTTATATCTAAATCCCCCTTATATTTTCCCAACGTCAGCATAAAAATCAATAACCCACCTTCTGTATAATCACTTTCCTTATACTTATTCTTTCACAACTTTATTATTTGTATTCTTTCTACTTTCAGGCATTTATATTCAATTAAAAGATGCCTAATATTGTCTATGCCTTCCTTACACAACTTGTAGACTAAATCACCCAATTTTTTCCATTTATATGTATAATCCCTCATTGCTAAAGATCCCATTCGAGCCTTAAATAGTAAACTATTTTTCTTGCTATTATCATAAATTCACTCACATCCAATATTCTGTTTACTTCTATATATATTTAAACTCTTCTTACTTTTCATACTAGTTTTCCATCTCTCCAATTCCCTATTCTTTATTAATGCATCTATTCTTCTATCCCATTCCTTACCACTATAACATTCAACAATTCTCCTAACACAATCATCCTACCTTTTGTACAAGTATACTGTTATAAATTTTTTATCCAAATCTTCTGTATATCACAATATCTTTCTCACCTATCTTGTAACCTGCCCTTTATTCATAACCTAATTAAATACTATTTTGGCTATTCTTTTATTATCCATAAACTACAATCTACCAAACATTTTTATTTTGCTTTTTGCATCCATCATATAAAACTTTTCCATTCCATTTCTCCTTGAATTGCCTCTTTTACCATCCACACATTTACATGTAATGCATCTTTTCCTACTTCTCTTTGTACTTTTTCCATTTAATCAATTACTCTGGCTTTGCTCTGGTGGCGCTACTGTATGGAGAGTTTAGCCTCTGTGTAAATAGCGTGTATAAGCATAAAAAATGGTGATCATGTGATGTAATATTATTATTATTATTCGATCTTGCTTATTTATATAGTTGTTAAAATTTATGCTAATATATGTATTTGTATATGCATAAAGCATTTAGACGTAAGCCTGAACAAAATAAGTTATTTTGGAAACGCTCTGATGATTTGTATGGTTTTTTTTTAATTAAATAATAAATAATTAAGCTAAATATATATTTTAAGTAATATAAAATGTTATTGAACCTACTGTTATTAATTCTCTTTTTTCTAACGACATTATACTTTACCCTTTAAATGTTTTGTTGTTGTTGTTGTTGTTTAATAATTAAACTTGTATAAATTAGCTTAAATTAAATTTCTAAATTTGATCATGGACATTGTAATTTATTTTTAAAATATTATTTTTATCCATTGCACGAATCTTATTGATAACCTTGATAATATTATTTTATTATCTCAAGAAAAAAAATGAATCGGGGAAATTATTTCGAAAGATTTATTTATTTTTTACTTACACAGTTTAGAATTGCATTTAACAACTTTTTACGATTCTGGGGAATTGTATTTTCTTTGATTACTTATTTTTTATTGAATTTACTAACGTGTCATTAAAAAGACTTGAATATTTTTCAAAATGCAAACATTTTTATGTGCACACACATATAGAGATTATTTCTCATATGACTGGTTTATTAATTAAATGAATATTCTCGAGCTAAAGTATAAGATAATTTATTTTTGTTTATAAATAAAAGTTTGCACGTCTTTTCTCTTTACCTCATTTTCTTATCTAAAGAATTGAGTAAGACCCTTTAGCCAGAAACTATGAATTTAAATCAGTACACCATTTATTTTAAAGATATTTTTTAATTGCTTTAAAGTAATAATTGACATTTTTGAGATCACTTTCCCTTTATACATTGTTAATACATATTTACATTAGAGTAAATGTATATTTCACACACACACATATATATATATATAAACAGTTTTGGTTTTCTTATGTTCAAGGGTAAATACTTTTACAAAGATATATATAAAGAGGTAGAGTATCATTAATCCAAAAATCTATTATTTCAAAACTTCTATTATTCAAATATAATTTCAAAGTTGATCTTTGAACTTTTACAACTAATGAATTACCTTATACACATATTTGCAAACAAAATTTAAAAGAAAACATTCAGTAAAGAAAATATATAATAGATTGGCTTTACTGTAATAGTAGAAGTGATAAGAATAGGGCATTCTCCGTGGATTTTAAGCTCTAAAATCCACCACTCCTCAACTATACCAAATGACACAGGGTATTCAGTAAATATCTATAAATTAATAGACCTAAGTAAAGTGCGCTACCTGCTTTTTTCCTGTCTTAGCAAAGTACTGAAAGGGTAACACATCTATTTTGAAATCCTAAAAAAAAATCACAAATCTAAAAAAAGCCCTGGAACTACAAATTTTAGATGAATCGTGTTTTATCTGACAACCAAGCCAAGTTATTGTACTCAATTTGCCATTTTGGTGCTCAAGTGCCACATAGTTTTGTCACACACAAACAATGGTATTTTTTTTACTTTGTAAAATCAAAGATAGTTTTAACTATTATTCACTAAAATAGGGTGACCAAAATTGGAGTTAATGGTACATTTTTTATTCTAATAGCAAATAACTTACACAAAATCACATACACATAAAAAATATTATATCTATAACTTCTTCAATGAGTGTTATAAGCGCATAATTATTGATCTTCTACTATGCAATTTTTCTATAGAGCAAATGAATTTTTGAAAGCTGAGGTATACCCTAATGCAATGTTACTTTATTTATATACTGAATGACATATGCAATTTACTATAAAGGAGGCTATGTTAGTAAATCCATAAGAAACGCATAATTCCTTACAATATATTGTCTATAAACAATCAGTACCTTGTCTAAAATAAACAAAAGGGAACGTTTATACAAAATTCAAATGAAAGCAATGCTTCCAAAAACTATAAAATAATAATGCTCATTTGTTAATAAATGCAAATAATTGAATGGTCCATTCTATATTTTGCATTTATTGACATAAAAATGTTGTTTATTAATAGCTTTCTAAAGTGTTGCTTTATTGTTTGCATTTACTGACCTATGAGAGTTATTATTCATAGTTTCCACAGGTGTTACCACTTCCTTTTAAATTTCATATATATATTGAGCATATTTACAGTCATAAATTGATTTTTCATTTAAGCTGAAAAACCATTTTTATCCTTTAAATATTCATTTGCATTGTATTTAAATTAGGCTAAGATAAAAATTTCATTCCCTATTTGCAATAATTCCAATAAATGAATACTTAAAACCATCAAAAGCTTAAAGAATGGGTAGTCTATTTTGATCCATTCTATTTCCTGGAATTTATTGGTGTATAAGTGTTATTTATTCATAGCTTCCAGGTGTATTTCCATTTAAATTTTAACTATATACATTAAGTATTATATATATACATGCATTTCATCTTTAAGCATTAAATTTTAACTATATACATTAAGTATTATATATATACATGCATTTCATCTTTAAGCATTACAATTCTAAAAAGAATAAAGGTCTCTTTACTTTAATCTGCTCTTAAATCCATAGCTTGTATTTTACATTTCACTCTAACAAAATCTCTTTTATCATTTTACATATGGTCATCTTTTGGATCTCCTACCATCTTTCAGCAGCCAGTTTTAAGATTTCAATTGATCATTAATTATTACTATTTCTAGTGACATAACCAGCCTATCTTTATTTTGCATCATAATTCTTTCAATGATGTTTATGTTATCTGTTTGATCTTTCTTGCAGGTTTTTCACTTTCGATACCTCTTCTATTCATAATTCAACATGGGATCTAAAACTTCTATATTGCTTTTTATTGATTGCTTTAAGTCCCAAGTCCAAAAGCAAATGCTAATAAAATGCACCTAGTAAAACTTCATTTTTAAGCATATAAGGATGCTTTATTGTGTTTTAAAGTTACTTCTACCAAATGTATTCTATCATTACTTAATTCTAAGATTAATTTTATCCATTTTTTAAATTTATATTAACAATCTGGCCAAGATATATAAAAGTAATTTTTTTTATTAATAACCAGTTTTTATTTTTAATTGTTTTAAAAGTCATCAAATGTTGTTTCACTCTTTTTAGTATTTATCTACAATCTTCTTTTTCTTTGTCTTCATTTCTCTTTTTTCTTTTTCTTCTCCTTCTTCTCATCTCCTTCCCCCCTTCTTTTTCTTTTTCTCCTTCTTCTTCTTGAATTTTGAGAAAATGAGAAGGGAAGAAGGAAAGATATGGGGGCAAAAAAAAAGTAATTTTACATTTTCAAGATTTTTCTTTTTTTTTTTAAGTGTCATAGCATCGGCCGGGATGCGAACACGCAACCCAGGCAACTGCCTGCTAGTGCAAGGCAGTCGCGCTGACCTCTCAACCACCAATTTTCATTGTTGTTGTAATAATATTTAATATTGACATACAAAATTAATTAATGTAGAATTTCAATAGCTTTTTTTGATTTTTAATTGACAGATTTGTTTTTGAATTTTCATTATTTTGTCTTTAATTTTTTTTAAATTTCTGCTTTCTTATTAGCTTTTTAAAGTGAGAAGGAGGGGGGGATAAAGTACATCATGGACTTTGATGAAAACAATAATTGTTAGCTGCACTTAAAACAAAATACATATTAAATCAAACACTCCAAATAAAAATGAACTAATTGACTTTAAAACAATAATAACAAATTAACCAAAAATGAGCTTAAAATCAAAACTTTTTTCTTATTGATTTGGACCACCAGCACCCACACAATATTTGTTTACTTTTGACTTCACAAAAAATCAAAAACATCATTGCTACTTTAATATTGAAACAAATAATTTTGGCAATATATTTGGACATTGCAAAATCACTCTAAAATCCTTTTTCTTTTTTCATCACAGATAAGCCAAGATCATCTCTAAATAAAGACTAATGAATTTTTGCTTTTTCTGCTTTTTTAAACTAAA